>JMQE01002022.1:0-48910 GCA_000731825.1 Hypocrella siamensis | reverse complement strand
CCCCCCTACCTACCTATTTACTCACCTTTATGTGCCAAACTGGGGTGAACAGGGAAACCGGTATGACGGCTGCCATAGCGCAGGTCGTTCACTTGATAAACCGTCGTGGTCGTTGCGGGACGGAAGCAGTGCGCAACTACCTGCCTGTCTTGCTGCAATTTACATGCCGAATCATGTTACCATGCCAATCTTCTCGTGGATATCTCTCATGTGCCAGCAAGGACGTAATTGCGCGTATTCCTACCATCTGTCTTCGCGTGATAGCTATTTCCATTGTATCAAGGCATGACCTCTGGCGGTGTGTATCAACCTTTCTTCGTGCCGAGAAGATTAACAAAGCAAAGCTCTGAAGGCCAGAAATATCACATTGCAACGTACACACAAGAACCGTTATCATGGATGAAGTCCAACACAGGGTATCCAGACACTTTACCGCGCTCTACGCCGGCTCTTGCGAAACGATTGAGATGTGTCCAGCCAGCCAATTATAAGTATATACATCAGGTCCTGCACCTGGGTACTCCCAATATGCCATGATCGACCCAATATCACCAGCTGTCCACCCATTCATGTGCGAAGAAACAGAAAACCAGAAAAAAATCGAAAAACACCGGAAGTGGTGTATATCACTCAAGACCCAAATGTCGATCTCAAAGACACCGACGCTGCACGATCAAGTACGTATTAAAGAGGAAGAGTAGAATGAAGAAGACCAGTACAAAGAAAAAAAGTCGTTGGAGCAACTTGGAGAAGAGAAGGTAAAGCTGGTCCGGTCATGAGCGTTCAACGCCAGTCCTTGAGTCATTGCTAGGTAGTTTGCTTTTCCCAGGGAGAGAAATGTTCAATTGGTGTCGCCGAAGAAGCCAGCGGTTGGCGCGGTGGCTTGCGACTAGTCCTGACCATGAAGAAAAAGTCGTCTCTTCCCCTCATTTATTGCGCAAAACTGCTTATATGACCAACGCGGAGGCACGGGGGCGCGGATAGCCCGCCATCATTCAAGAGTACTCGTCCTTGACACGACGGCCTTCATAGGAGCGGGTGCTGCGCTTACGGCGAAACAAACCGCCGCTGCCGCTGCCGCTGCTGCTCGCTCGAGATTTGTCGCCACGAATACCCAACGCGAAGAGGACAGTCGCGATCATCAAAGCAGCAAACGAGCCCCAGATCCATCCAAACCCATAGCGCCCCAGGCTGGCGTCGCGTCCTGCATCTTGAAATCGGTCGCGAGCTTCGACGAAGGTGGCCGTGAACAGGGAAGAGGCGAGAGCGTGGAAGAACAGGGCGATTCCAGCGACGAAGAAGCTAATGGCGGCGCCGAGGCGACCGCAGCAGGCGAGGAAACCAGAGAAGAAGGCCAGCACCTCAAAGAAGAGCGTCATCATGATGAAGACCCAACTGAATCGCCACAAGTAAAAGAACTTGAACGAGGTGGTGCCAGATCCGTGGCTGCCCTCCAGGCCGGCGGGTACATTTCGAGCGTCAGAATCCCATGCGTAGCCAAAAGGAATGGCAGCCTTTGCATCGGTGCAACCGAGGTTGTCATCGCCGCACACGTAGAAATACGTCCATTGGGAGTAATCCCTCGCGCCCGTAATTCCCTGGGTGTTGGCCCGGAGGAAGTAGGTTTTGTTGAGAGGCGTGACGTCGCTGACGCCGGACAGTATTATGAAAAAGAGAAAGAGGATGGAGGTAGCCAGCATGATTAGGCCGCCAAGGCCCAGAGGTGCATCTGCGGATAATGAGTCAGCGTTTTCTGGCCAGGCCAGCAATGTTTCGGTCGTTTGCAGAGACGACTGCTATTCGGAGAAGATGACGTACTCTTAGGCATTATGGATTACGTTCTGAGCCGAGAATGGCTGCCGACTGTACCGAGAGCGACACTATTCGCTGTGAAAGAAGGGAAAAAAAAAGAAGAATAGATACAGGACGACGGGTGGGAAGTGAGTGCAGAGTGTGTATGGGAGTATGTAGGGGATGGAAGAAAGACGTAGACGAGGATTGTGTCTGGAATGGAGGAGGGTGTCACCAGGTAAATACTTTAATAGCCCAAGATACCTGTGAGTGGATGGCGAGCCCAGAGGAAGCCCCGAAAAAAGGCCAAAAGACCCGGGTAGCGCGGTTTTCTAGCTCCCCCCCCCCACCCCCAGGCACCTACGGCGCAGGTAGATACCTGAGGCGGGCGGGCAGGGACCTAAGCTCAAAGAGGGAAGGAGCAAGAGGCCCATGTACCTCTGCGCTGCGTGGGATGTCGTCAGACGAAGCAAATCTTGATTTTGCAGGGGAGATCATCCAGCTCAGAAGACAGCACGACAGGCTAGAGAGTTGTGGGGCACGCTGCCATAAGAGCGATGCGGACATGAATCCATGTGCTAGGTACTCACACAACTCGTTACCGAATAGCGGCTGTCCACATTAGTAGGTAGTGTACATACATACATATGTATGTATGTATGGTGTTCTTCTTACCGTTTGAGCTGACTCCCAAGACAGGCGCTCCGAAATTGCGGAGTCTGGGCTGTTTGTTCTACTGACCCTCTTTCAACTACCTTATATTGGAAATTTAACGCGTGCAAAGAAGTAAATAATAGTAGAAATAATAATCACTGGCTTCAAACTTTCCCTGCAACGACGGATAGCGGTGCCGAGGCGATGATCCTCGTTCTGTGCCTCCCTAGCTAAGCTTTTCTGTTTCCCTGGGCAAGCAAAAGTTGTTTTTTTTTTTTGGTTTCTTGCGTTGCGGCACGCTCTCTTGGTGGCGGCCGATAGTGGAGACACGGACTGCCGATGACGACACCTACTTAGCACAAACAGCTATGATGATTGGACCAAAGCTACTAAGCTAGCTGCTGGTGTGGGGGTGCCCCCTCTCCCAGCGCAAAGCCGGCTTGCATTCTTACCTGCTGCAGGTGCCTGGGTTGGCAGTGTTCGGGCGCTGTTCTGAATCCTTCTGCATCGATACAACCCACCACTCAGCAGATGCTTCGTCTTGTTGTTTGTTTCCTTGCCTGAGTTTTTTTTTTTTCTCTCTTTTCGGGTTTCCGTTCATTGAATATGTACTGTAGCTGATTGCCGAGCTGCTACGTTGCTCCAAGCACGAGCGTCGCGCTGTCCCTGGGTCTCACCTCCTTATGCCCCCGCCAAAAAGATGGCCGGGCCTACGATGCGGCTTGATTGGCTGCTTTCTCGCCTGTGATGTCATTTACTTGATGAAAACGGCAGCTCGTTGTCGCTGTTTCAAAGAACTGCCCACCTGCCAAAGAAACTCTTAATCGCTGTTTCCGTGATGGCAACGAGGGGGGCCGAGCTGAAATACAGTTTTTCTATGTCTTTCTTTTCTTTTCTTGCCGGCTCGCATCTGCCGGCCCAGGCCCCCCAACTCACCCATACATGACGTCGTTTCGCGCGAAGTGGCCCCTACTTTTTTTTTCTTCTAGCACCAATGGTGAAGTCATGGCATTGGAGAGAGTCCAATCGGCGGCCAACTTTGGCGGGACCAAGCTAAAATCAGCACACGCCAAGCCGCGAAACAGCATGTCTGTGGGGGCGCCTTTGACAATACAATCGAGCTCATGCTCTTTCCACGCGCGTCATGCATGTCTTGAGATTATGCTTTGGGAAGAAAAACTTATTCCTTTTCCTCCGAAAATGGTCCACTTCCGATCGAGACTGCCATCGTTCTGAGGCCGGCAAGATAGCCATGACGAGGTTTGCGAGGCCATCCAAAAACCGACCGGCTGGGCCGAGAGCCGTTTTTGCTTGAGCGGCAGTACCCGTTGATCTGCAAGTCATAGCTTTTGCAGGAGCATAGCGATGCCTTGCTGGGCTGGCTTGTTTGGAAGACTTATGTGCCGACTGCAAGAAACATCAGCCGACAGGGTGAGCCATCCGAAAGCTCCTGGCCCACTCGAAAGCAACCACATGCTGGGTAGTATGTAGGTTGGTAGTACGGTAGCAGGAGTATACAAACTTTTGGAGAAAAGAGAAGAAGACGCCCTTTCGGCTAGGAGGAAACGCAAGTAAAGGAAAAGATGATGCGTACCTTTGCGCAACAATGTGATAGCTGTTCGTCACATCCACAAACGCCCATCCCCTCCATCCCCTCCATCCCCAGCACTCTTTCGCTTCGACACTCACTCTAGCGACCCGGCCAAGGCAACAGCACTGAAGCGCAAATCTCCGCCCTCCCTCTCCAAAAACCTCAAGCCGCCCAGACTCATGGCCTTTTCGCTCAGCACGTCCTCGTCCTCGCGCAGCTCTCCCCTCCTGATAGGCCCCTTTCGCCGCCCGTCTAGCTCCCAGAGCGCCCCATCGCCGCCCTTGACAAAGCACACGTAGTGCAGGTCTACGTCGTCCTGGGCGTCGGGAGCTGCCGTGTCGCCGCCGGAAGCCGCTTCTCGGTGGGCGTTCGCAATGTCGGGCGTCTCCTCAAGCAGAGAGCTGCGCTGCCGCGGCGCGAGGGGGATGGATTTTTTGACCAGCGTATCGAGTGTGCTTCCTTGCTCTATTGTTGCATCCCGTTAGCGATGGAGGTGTGTTTCCCTCAAACGTTTTCCTTTTCCCCTCCGTGAAGTGTCATCTTATCAGAAACAAAAAAGAAAAAAGAAAAAGAGGTGTAGTAAATAGAGCGAATAAAGTTTTTCTTCCTTCTTCGGCTTTCTGTCTCTGTCTCTGTCTCTGCCCCCGCTCTTGAAATGCAATTATGAAAGCAAAGTAAAGAAGGAAGAGAAAAAAAAACCCACGTATGAAGCTCTTCGCAGATCCATTACAAACAGCATGCAGCAGACCCATCAGGCCACACGCATTCCGAATCGTCTGCTTCCACCACAGCACGGGCTCTCCCTCCCCCATACCAGCGTACTCGTCGACGGTATTGTCCTCAGCCATCCGGTGGCTTTCGTACGTCGCCGAGACGGGGAAGACGAGGAGCAGCGCCAGCGCCGGGCGCGGGATGAAGGACAGCATGTCCGGGTCCGTCAGCGAGAAGACGTCGTGCACGGCCAGGGCTGGCGACACGCCGAGCTTGTGGATGAGCTTGGTCATGAGCTCCGGATTGGCCTCGAGAGGGATAAAGGCCGGTGCGCCTCGGGCTGGATCTGGATTTATCGTGGCCGACATTTTTTTTCTTCCTCTATTGTTGCTTCTTTCGCTCTTTCCTCCCTTCCTTGTCTCGTGGTGTTTTGCGGAGTATGCTTGTTGCTTTGTAAAAGTGGGAGCAAGTTGGCGCCGGAGTGGGGCGGGCGGAGAGCTGTTACTACTATAGCTGCTCGCTGACACGCCTAAGGCAAATACCCAGGGACACGAATGCATATGTGTAGGTACATACATATTGCAGGTATAAACACTTGATGTGTTATTGATTCGTTGCCCAATTGTCTTTTGTTGATCTGTCGAAATAATATCCTCTTCGGCCAGCAGCTCCATCTCTAGCCCCTGCGCCCCTCGCCATGCTTATCCAATACATCTACCACAACGCCCCTCCACCATGCAACGTAATATCCAAGTACAATCAAAACTCTATACCTTGCTGCTTCCATGGCCTTTGGCCCTCTTCGCTGTTTTCTCCTTCCCAGACCCATCCGTGGTGTCTCTCTTGGCCGGACCGCGACCAGACTTGGCTGCTTTCTTTAGATCGGCGCTGGTTTTCGACGCTCCTTTGGATGTTTTTTGAACGGGGACGTCATTCTCGTCCTCCTCCTGTTCCACGTCCCCGGATTCTTCTTCATTATTAATGCGAGTCTTGGTCTTGTTGGCCCGAGCTTTGGGAGCTGTTGCTGCTGCTCCCTCCTTCGCAGGCGCCGCGGTTTTGGCCTTTTTCGCCTTCAGCTTGTCCTCATCCCCACCATTCCTACGACTCCGCTTCGCCGTCTTCCTCTTTGGCTCCTCATCCTCTGACTGATGCTATTATCATAGAAAAACGGTCAATGGATGAAAAAAAAACCCAAGAAGCCAGCAATATGAGCATTTACCTCTTCAGCCTCAACAGCGGCCTTTTCTTTCGCAGCCTTTTGTTTGGCTGTCAAATGAATGCCCTTCTCACCTGGGACGTTCTTCTCAGGATCCTGCCACCTTGTCAGCCGCGCCCTTCCCCTTTCGCCACTACCAATACAAATGGATACGGGAACGGACCCCTTTGAAGTCCTCTGGATCGATATGTGCCTGCTTCACACAACGACGCACTTTTTCTCGGACGTCCGCATCCCTATTCCAGTGTATGATATCAGCGTCAAGTTCCCACGATGAGAGCTTCCCAGCATCGCACAGAAGAATGGACAGAGAAGGAAACTAACTCGATCTCGTCATAGCCATCAATGGCATCAAAATCATAGTCGTCGTCCCCATTTTCGCACTCATCCTTGAGATTCTGCAGCTGAGATCCAGAAACGCATCCCCTAGCAAGATGCAAAAAGAGTCAGACCGAACAACCCTTCGTGGTGCCTGTAGGAATTTTCGGGAAAAAAAAGAAAAGAAAGATGCGACAGACCAGTGCTTCCAAGCCCAACTTCCGTGATCTTGAATCTCGACCCAGGTGCCAAATCTGATTTCGCCCTTTGTAATCTTGATTTTTCCCTTGTTGCATACCGAGTCTTTGCAGCCTGCTCTGTTGTTGGGCGAAATCTCTGGCAAGAGCATTGCGTCAGCACAAGTATGTCTGTATGCTTGACGGAGGCTTAAATTTGAAAAGTGTAAAAAAAAAGAGATTCGAAAAAAAAGAAAAATTAAGAAACTCGAATCTTACCGACGCGATACTGCGGCATTTTGGGAGGGTCGGTCAATCGCTTTGATTGGGGAAATGAACAATGTCAGAGTGCAGAAAGGGCAGTGACCCTGGTAATACGAATCGCAGGACAGGGCAGGTCAGCCAAGAATCGTTCTAATTCAACTAAATGGCATCTTTGCGCAGGCCGTCGCGCAAGATCAAGGAGAAAAGGTTGACGGGGGTAAAAACGCGCCTGGTGTCTTTGGTGCGTTTGGACCTTGTGCTGTCTGCAGCAGCTATCCAGCTCGTAGCTACCTTAGGCATCTACACAGCTGTTTCATTCATTGCTCACTCCTGACCCCAGCGGTGTCTTGAGCTTCGCTGCCTGGTCCTACTCCACAAAAGCGAATTACCAAGGAAGAACAAAATTCGCACGAAACCTTTTTTTCTTCTGCTAACTTTTCCCCACCTCCGACAATTGGTCACTCGGGGCATTCACAAGCTATGTCATGTAAAATCGTCCCATGAGGCCCACGCTGCCTGGCCTATAGCACCTGGGACAGACGTTCCCTCCCTACTCACTCCGGCTATGCCGTCTTCAGACAATAAATACGTCAATAATGACATCCTCATCATTGGTTCAATGCTACAGAAATGGACACCAGCCGATATACATAGCTGTGAGGTTCCGTGGATCCACCGCTTGCTTGATCAGCTCCTCAACCTGGCCCTCTACCGACAGCGGAATGCTTTCGTTTGGTAGCAATCCTCGTACCTTTCTCTTGATGCTGTCAACAACGCTCTGCGGCTGAAGCCGAACAACGGCGTCTCCCTTTCTCGAGCTCTTCTTCTCCTTTTGCAGGTCCAGTGTCGGATCGTAGATGAAGGCCTCGAGAATCGTCATCAGCGTTTCCTCCTGCTGCCGCAGATTGCTCAACGTGAGCTCCGACGACTTCCTGAACGGCCCTTCGTAGCCGTATATGCCCATGGCCGCGACCATGTTATGCGTGAGTCGGAAGGGCACTCGCTCAGGCTTAGCAAAGGTCAGGCCCTTGTCGAACAGGCAGTTGAAGTCGACGTGGAATACCCCCCCGTTTCCTTCTTCCAGGTTGACATTTTCGCCGTGCCGGTCGCCCAAGCCCAGAATTGTGCCCACCATGGACATCACAGCGCATGATCGCGTGTACTTGAGCCTCGCGGCAAACCACGCCGAAGGGTTCGGAAACTGCTGCACGAACCAGAGGGGCAGCATGGGCGGGAAGCGCCCCAGCACGTCGTCTGTGAATATGCGGATCTTGGTTTCAGACGTCGAGGCCTCCTCCATTAGCTGTTTCAACGCCGCGTAGTCCGGGTGAATCTTTTGCGATGCGTACAAGTTCAGCAAGATGTCCCTCATCGTCTTGATGCCCGGCACCCATTCGATGATGCCGCACTCTTCATTGAGAGGGACCACTGCGTACGTCCGGATGTACAGCTGTCGTCGACTCGACTCCGCGTCCCGTTTCAGAGACCGGTTGATGATGCCGTTGAACTCCATGAGGCGCTGATCCGTTCGAAGGTCGTCCTTGGGCTTGATCAGCAGCATGTAGCTTTTCCCGTCCGAACCTCGCGCCGTCAGCCGCCTCGGTTTCGCGAGAGAGCTCAGCACGAGGACCTTGTCCAAGAAGCAATCAATAGTCACCACATCGCGGGAAAAGGCCTTGTGTTTTGTCAGGTGCTCCGATACAGCAGGCAGCGTGGCCGTCAAGGAACTCTCCACCGGAACCACGAGCGGACAGGGCGTGCACTTGGCGTGCTGGAAGCGCAGATCCCGCGTGAGGCTTGCCTCGACCGTCTTGTTGCCGCGAAAGTCCCCGTTCTGGCAAGCCAAAAGGAGCTGCTCTGCCAGCCTCTCCCCAGCCCTGATCAGGTGTTTCAAGTCATGGGATGTCCCGTCCACCTTCTTCTGGATATTGCGCAGAGTCTGCAGGATCTGCGTGCCCCGGGTTTTCCGCTCCGACACCTGCTTAGTCGTCATGATGCCGATCAGGCTCCACAAGGCCTGTCGCGGGTGTGCCTCGACGACCTTGGTGATGATGCGCGTCAGGCGCTCGAAAACTGCCGCGTTGGGGTGGGCGATCCGAGCCACGATTTGGGGGAGCGCCGTGTAGAATACGTACGCCGGCAAACGGCGGATGTACTTGTCCAAAAAGTCGTGTAAGAGGTTGAGCTGTTCGACCCGTCGTTTGTGCAGCTCTCGAGACAGCGAGACCTTGCCTTCAGGCGGTCTGTCGACCTGCGCTCCGAGATCCAGCCACAGGGTCAAGACGCGGGGCAGAGTCTGATAGAGATATTTTGTTCCTGAATTGAGAGACCGCACATAGTTCTCAATCACCAATCGGGCAATCTCGCCCGTGACGTAATTGTCGCTCTGCTCATCGGCCTTCAAGGGCTGTTCAGACTCGAGAATCTTCTTGTAATGGCGCCCGAGGTAGTAATGCCCCTTTTCCCAGCCAGAATGCGTCTTTGGCGGCTGTTGGTACTTCTCTCGCAGTGCGACGGCGTGGGATTGTCCTGCCGTGTCCAGCCACTTGGCCAGAAGAAGCTGTGCTCTGGCCGTCAGCATCTTCTGTTTGTTGTTCAGCCTCGTCGAGCCTGTGCTCATTGACGGGCCAGTCTGCGTCATGAACTTGTTCCGCTCAATGGCGCCCCGGAGCAGCTGGATGGCTTTCCGGTGATGGTTGTCCCTCCACATCAGCTTTGCACTCTCAATGGTGGCCGAGTCATCGCCCAGGCGCAAGGCATGAAGAACCGCATTGAAGGACTGGTGGAGAGAGTTGGTCTTCCGAGCCAGCCTGGCGCTTGAGAGCCACAGTCCAGAAACGTCCATGTCGGTGAATGTGCCTCTGTGGAGGAGAAAAAAGTAAGCCGGGCGGTGCGTGAAGTCAAGTCTTGTCTTTTGAATGCAATGCTGCGTACCTTGAGAGCTCCATGGCAGCTCGTCGCACACCAAGAAGATATTGCTTGTCAGTGAATCGACCGCCTATGACTTCCAGGCGACTGTCGAGTAATGCCATGGTCTTCTGTCGATGATTGTCACCTTGAGTGCCGACGATAAGTTCCAGATCCGTCAGAACGTGACATTTGAACAAAAGGTCGTGTGCCGCGTTGAGTGAAGCTGTGGCGGAGGACGTCATGGACGAGGAGAGCTTGTCTCGCATGCTCCCGATCGTCGCCTCAGCAGTGCCGGATGCCGCCTGGTGATGTAGGGAGTCGAACAAGGCCGCAACAGACACGTTGAAGTCCTGCATGGGGTCACCTTGGAATCGGCCGATGAACTTGCCGAGACTCTCCCAGCGTCCCGTCACCCATGCAGCCTCAACGGCGAACGGCACGACCTTGAAGTCAGCCAGAGGGTCCGTTTGCATTCCCTCGATGTGGTTCAGCAAGACGTCTATGAGCGTAAGTGAAGTGAGCATTTTGCCATTCGGGCGCCGGGCTGCCAGGCTGCCTCTGCCTTTTGACGGGAGTGTCAGTACTCACCGTGCTGACCTGCTTGCTTCAGGCAATTCAAGAGTTCAACTTGAACATCCGTGCTGCCTGGGTTCTCTGCGAGCTGTAGCTCATACCAGGTTTGGGCCGCTGACCATCTTCCAGCCTTTTTGTGACCCAGGATCTGTTGGTTGATGTCCAGAACCTGAAGCTGAGACGAGATGCCCTCGAGGCCATCAGGCTCGTCGATATTGGCGTAAATATCTTGAAGCTTCTCGAGTAGACGGTTTCTATCTCCCGGCTCCCTTCTCTGTTGCTCCATTTTCTGGGCATGATGCTCAAGATGAAACAAGGCTCGGGCATATTCGTTGCAGCCGGCCGCCCGTTGCGAAATCAACTCCGCGGGGATGCGGTCTAGCACGTCTTGTATCCGTGACACGCTCTCCTTGCCCCCAGGCGACAGTCGCCCAGAAGCCCGTTTCGCCTGTATCCATCTCATCGCATAGTCGACGAATCGAAAGACGGCCTTCACATCGTGTTAGCTGGCTCGCGAACAACCCCCCCTCCACAACGAGTCTCACACGCAGCCATTGTGCGATGGGAGATGTTCTGCTCACGTGAAAGAATCTCTTCATCTCCTCCCGTTCGAAGTAGGAATCTCCGGCAGACTCATGCTTCAAGACGCCAAGTAGTTCGCTCATGATCTTATCTCTGGCCTCGTCACTGCTCTTCGGACTGAGAAAAATGTGCATGGCCAGATACGGCAAGAGAAACTCTGCAGTGGACAAGTCCTTGACGCGGATGACTCGCTTGAGAGGTTCAAACAATTTTTGTGCCCCCGAATTCTGGCCCTTTTCTAACATGTCAAGAACAAAAGATCTCAACCAATTGTTGTACGGCTTGCCTGGGCGGAAGATGGGGTATTCGACATTCATGGGTGGCATGGGAACAACCGTATACAGGGATGTCAAGAATGGCTGCGCAACTTCGCGAACGTTTTCGGGGATCTCGATCCACTTCCTGTAAATGGCATTGCCGCTGGAGTTTTCCATGTGATTAGTTGCACAGGCCGCGCTGATGCCGCACTTGCTCAACAGCTCTTGCATAGCATAACATAGGAAACCCTGCAGCTTGGTGTCTGTCGCTGACAGGAAAGCCGGGACCAGAATCTCTTGCAAGAGAAACAAGCCAAAGTCGGTGGATTCCTGATCGGACTCGAAATTGTCCAGAATGACGATGGACCGTTGCTCCCTGACCGTCTCGATCTGGTTGGAGTCGAGGCATCCAATCAGCCCAATACATTCAACACACAGCCGAGCAATGTCCAGCTGCAGCCCGTTGTATTTGCAAGCGCAGTCAAGGAGCGACCGGAGCACTCTGGTGATGGCGCTGTCTGGGCGTTGACTGACGGCAGAGGTGCTCAAAGCACCATGGTTCTCTCTCAGATAAGGCCCAAGTTCGGTCAAAGCTTGATGGACTACACCCGAGTTGTCATGCCTCAGTCTCAACGAGTAGACGTCGAGCGTTTCGCCCATGGCGAGCGATGGGCGCATCGTCGTGAGCATCTTCTCCACCCCCTCAAGTCCTTCGCAATTGGAGAGTGACGGGAGCTGACTGATGTGCTTTTGTACAATGCCCACGTGTTGTTTCAGTAGCGATGAGAGCATGGTCTTGATGATATCTGCTGTTGCAGGGGCCAGGCTATCCCAATACCGACGCACGACAAAAATTGTGATTTCCAACAGTGCTTCAACATCCTCTTCCTCAAAGTGAGCCAACATGGCAGCCCAACAGGAGAAGCTTGGCTCCCGAAGAGGCTCCTGCGAAATTGCCGAGAGAAGGCATGCAGAGATCTGGTTGCACATGTGAATTTGCGGAATAAATCAAAGCGAGACCGTCTGTGCACGCACCTGTGGCCGCACCATTCTGGCATGTTCCTTGCATACTTCGATCATTTCTTCCAGAGCGCCTATGCAAATCCGTTGTTCCATGACCGGTGGCTGGATTGAGATGGAGTCGTTGATGACGTCGGTGAGTCGAGGCATGAGGCCGAGAATGTGCATCTGCAAGAATCGGCCAATGATATTTCCCTTCTTGGCCCTTGTCTCCCTGTTTGCGCCAAGGACGGTGGTCGCCATCAGGTTCAAGGCGCGGCGGACCTTTGTCTCGTGAGCAAGAGCTGTTACATCAGAGGACATCATTTATATAGACTTACCAGAGCCTTTCTCGTTTCGTCTGCACCAGCTGCCGCTTTGAGAAGCTCGAAAGCGATGAAGACAGGTTCCGATTGGAAGAGAGATGTAAGCGGCTTAGACTTGAACCGAGGCGATACAACATCTAGTCGAGCCTTGGCATATTCTTCGATCTGATCAACATCTTGAACGAGGAGCAGGGCCAGGGTAGACGCAAGATTCGGTGCGTCCATCAGAGAATGGTAAGCGTCTTGTTCCTGGCGAGCCTCTGCAATCTTTTGAATGACGTCTTGCCGCTTATCGAGTACTAGCCATGGTAAGGCATGGGTCTGTATCAGGAGCAGAAGCTCCGTCACGGATATTTGCAGCAACTCGGCGATTGAGCGGCTTCGTTGCGGTCTCTGAAGCATGTCTTTGGTGGCCATATACGCTAGGCTTTTCCAGAACGGCTCGAAGAGACGTCTCGGCGTCGTGTTGCGTGCTTCCGCAAGGTTGACAAGTTCGTTGAAGGCGAAGGCAGAAAGGATGTTGTTGCTACTTCCCAGATATTCAACAAGTTGTATCAAGACCAAATTCAGCTCATCCTCCGAGACCACTCGACCGATTTGACCCCATGCCATGATTCTGGTTTCCACCAGATGGGGCTTGTCCTGATATTGCATTGAGGTCGATTTCAGCAAGGCAATGAAGTTCTTCCTATTCCGCTGAACCACCTCATGCAAATCGCGAGCCAAGCGGTGGCGAGAAGGCTGTACAAAGGCCCCGAGCGTCCTGCCGGCAGCTATCCGGAGCTCTCTGATAGAGCTATTCAGGGAGTGCAGGCACCATTGCCCCGGTTCAGACGTTTCCAGATTCAAAAACATCGGGTCTTCGCAGTGCAGAACCAGCCTCCTCAGGGCTATCATGGCAGCAACCCTGGGCTGCCTGGACTCGGTGAAAGAGGACGTCTGTATGAGCTTTGAAAACGCGGCTCGACAGGCAGCTTTTGTGGTCTGAAGCTCGACGGCCAGCCCTGTTTCGCCATCGAGACCACAGATAGAACAAGGGATGGGATCTGAGCTATCCAGAGAAACGTCTCCTGATCCGTCCGAGACACATGCCATTCTGGCAAGCAAATCCAGAACAAGAGACTGACCTGCACCAGTCGATCTGGAGAAGCGTTCACTGCTGGTGGCGTGAGTGAGAGAAGCTATGAGAGCTGCTTGCCGGGGTACTCACAAAAAGGCCTCATCTGAAATCAGGGAGTCCACAGGTCCTTCCCAGGTAATACCCAACGTTTCACATAAAGCCCTCGCGATGTCTGACATCGCCATAGAGACTGGTGTGTCGACTTTTCTCCTCTTGACGACATGTTGTGATGAAGGGCTCCGACTATGTGATAAATGGAGATCCTCAACTGCCCTTCGAACTTCTGCATCTTCAAAGTGCAATGGATCGAACTCTTCGCCGACTGTTTGGCTTGGAATCGCGTAAATGATTTGGCGGAGCAGTTGAGTACATCGCTTTCCAAAAAAAAAAAAAAATTAGCTTCACATCACAGGACTCAATTCAACCCCCTCATCACCCACCCAAATATCCGTCCCTTCGCCAAGGAATGGATGTTGTGGCGATAAAAGCGATATCTCATGGACCAGCTTTGAGGCAGCAAAGCGTCCAACAGGGTAGAAGTCAATTGCCGCGCTTGCTGCCTGCAGTAGCGCTTGACAGAAGACTTGTCTGGCTCTCGCCCCATCCGGATGTACCAGGTCCTGCGGGTACAAAACCATCTCGGTACACAGTAACATCAAAATGGCGTGTGCTTTGCTTCTGAATGCATGCGTCAGTCCATTTATTCTAGTCGTGAGGCCGCGAGAAACGTCCAAAAGCATCTCCATGATGGGAACTGGAGAACTTGATTCCGTCAGGCGCCATCGCCTCTGGGCGTTTCGCAAATCTAGCCATGTGTCCAGCAGCCATGGTGTGATTTGAAGCAGGGGAGTCAGGTTGGTCAAGACGTCATTCTGAGATGTCAAAGACAGTGTGAGCACCTTTGCCAAGCTCGAGACCTGACGTACGGCATGAGAAGCGCAGGAAATCACGTATGATATCCTCGACGGCGTCGCGCCCTGATCGTATCCCAGAAGTTGACGAAGGACTGAGTGGGAGGGCAGGTGGATGGCAGAAAAAGATGCAGAAATAGATGGATCGAGCGACGGGTCTCGCAAATGGTCGAGGGTGACTGAGTTTGGTAAGCACTACATCTACTGGTTTCCCGGCCGTTCAGAGCTTACGAGTGATGCACGTCCGTAGGTACAGAATCAGCTTGTGGCCTATGGACCATAGTCCATCGACGCGCGAGATCATGAGGATGAGATTTTGCAAGAAATGTTCCAGAGCGCCCTCGAGTCCCTGAAAAAGCTCGTGGCCAGAAAATCGAAGGAGCTGCGGAAGCAGCCATATCCAGAGCGGCTCTGCACCTCTGTGGAGGAATGCACTTGAGCCGCTGGTGTACCTGAGCACCGAGGGCGTCTCTTGAATGGTGAAGCGGAGAAAATGAATCGCTTTCAAAGCTTCAGCACGGGCATGGGCTCGATTAACGAACGGATCGTCAAAATTGATGCCTTCCAAAGCCACCCGGCAGTAGACATAAATAAGCATGTGATTGTGTTCGACGCGATCGGCATCGGAAGAGAGGAGATCTGGGCGCTCCTTGACTCTTTGTATGGTTGCAAGCAAGCCTTTCAGTTCACTGTCCTCGTCTGTTGTAGAGGCCTCGGCAGATGCACAAATGTTCTCGACGAGCTGAGCAGCCAAGGTCGACGGCGGTGGTCCGGCCGTTGTGACATTGGCATTTGGCCGGGCCAACGGGGCCATCGAGGCTACTACATTTGCACGAGAGCCCTGCGCCATCTTCCCCGTGACATCTTGTGCCGCTTCGGCGATCTTGCTGGCGACAAGCTGCCGCTGCTGTTCGGGCGCTTTGTAGTCGTTGCTCGCATTGAGACGCGACGTCCCGGGAGAACATGCAGAATAAGCGAAACGCGCACTCACGTGACAAGCGCCTCCCAGATTCCTTAGCACTGCATAATGACCATGACTACCGGGGAAAAAGGAAAGAAACAATACTTTAAAACCTCTGATCAACTACTCCGATGCTTTGTCCGCTAAATCACTAGGTCTTTCCATCGCCCAATACTTCAAAATCATGTACCGAGCTTGGATACAAGTCTACATACATACCATGCAAGCTATCAATTGCATACTCTCATCATCCCCTCAAACAGCGTGAAAAGAGGTTGGACCAAATCAAATCGAGAGGACGACTCCGCCTTTAAACGCCGTCACGTTCACAATAAGCTGCGCCGCCAATTTCCCATCAAATGAACCCCTTGGTCAGACTTGGCGCCCGGTTGATGCTGCTGCTTCGGTTTGGCACTTCGGGACTATCGAGGTGACGCCGGAGACTACCAATGACCGAACTCTTCTCCGATCGAAGGCCCTTCCATCCCTCCAGCTCTTTTTCCAATCGGAGAGCCTTTTCCCTTTCTTCTCGGAGCTCTCGCTCTGCTCGCCTCGCCGTCAGCTGGGTAGTTGATTCTGAAGCCTGCAGCTCGTCGATCGTTTTGAGCAGCTTGTCGACTTTTTCGCGCATGCGGGTCACGTCTTCCGACAACTGCGCATTCTGCTTTTCCTTTCGCTCGACTTGTGAGTGAAGGTCCTTCACTGTACGATCGATGTTGCGGTTGGATCGTTGAGACTTTGATCGCTCCGTCTCATGGTCCTCAAGTTGGCTCTCGAGCTGCACACTAAAGTTAGAATTTGTGCCCATTGTCTGATGGACTCGATGGTCATTGACTCGCCTCATGAATTCGCTTGTGCAGAAATTTGATGTCCTGGCTGGCGCTGGAAAATCCCTTCGTCTCAAGATCTACGAGCTTGAGCTGCGCCTCATTCAGGCTCTTCTCCAGGACAGCCTTCTGTTTCTGAAGACCCGTGCTCGCCTCACGCTCGGCGGCAACTTCTTTTTGAATGTCGGAGACCAAGGCTTCTGCGCGTCTCATCTTCTCCACTGCCGCAGCCGCGACGTCCTCTTGATGGGCGAGGCTTGATCTCAGGTCTAGGACCTCCTTGTCCACGGCGGCAGCATCTCGGAGAGAGGGACTCTCACCATTGACGAGCTCCTCCAGGCCAGCCTTTGCCTCGTCCAGACGTGCCTCCAAGCTACGTTTCTCCCTGAGTAGCAGGTCCCGCTCAGACGTGATTTCATCAACAGAGGAGCGCAGCGTCCGCACTTGAGAAAGAAGTGACACCACCTTTCCCTGTGCTTCATTGTGCGCGTTGACTGCCTCGTCTCGTGAAGAGGCAACATCTGCAAGAGTAGATTCAAGCCGGGACTTCTCCTTGGACCATGTCGAGCTATTCAGAACTTCATCGTCCCATTTTGAGCGGAGGTCGTCGAGCTCCTCGCGAAGTCGTGCGATCTCGGTCTGCTTGTAGAGCTTTTCCTCACGGGCAAGATCGAGTTCCTTGGTCAAGGTAATGAACTCGGCTTGGTACTTCTTTCGCGTTTGCTCCATGCTTGATTCCTTGTCTTCGATGTCCATGGCACGTTGACTGCGGTAGTCCTCTAGCTCGTGCTGAAGGCGTTTCTTGGCCTGGGCAACAGACTCAAGATCCGTGGAGATGTCTTCAACTCGTTCCTCGAGGCGCTGATTTTGACGCTGCAAATCTTCGAGCGTGGCATCCATCTTCTGACGCTCCGCCAGAACCTCAGTGTACGTATCTTCCGATTCCTTGGCCTGAGCTTTGGCAAACTGCTCGGCTCTCGAGGCCTTGAGCACAGCAATCTCGGCCTGCTCAAGCTTGCCAAAGTACTCGTCGGATCGGCTCTTGTAGGTGTCTAGGCTCGCTGTCACATCGGCTAGCTTGGAAGATTCTGCGTCGAGTCGGATTTGAAGTTCGGTGTATTCTTGTAGGAGCTGGCTGCGGCTCTGTGCCTCTTGCTCTCGCGCCGTGGCCATCTCTTGGAGATCAGATTTTGTGTCTCGCAACACGACTTCGAGCTTTGCTCTGTCGTGGCGTAGTTTGTCCAGATGCGACTTGACGTCGGTGAGTTCAGCGACAGCATCCTTATGGCTGTGCAGCAGCGCGCGTCTTGATTCCTCTTGGCTATTCAGCACGTCCAGAATCTCTTCGTGAGACCTTGCTTGGACATCACGCAAGGACAACTCGCCAGTGCGTATGTTTTTCTCCAGGGCCGAGACTTTTTTGCTCGAATCGTCAAGCATATCATGCAGTCTGCTGTTGACTCTCTCTAGCTTTCGCATGCGTCGCACCGTCGGACTCTGGTCACCTTGATTGTCTGGGATGGGCGAGCCTCGGTCGAGCTGACTTTGAAGGTGACGATTTTGCATTTGAGAGATCTGGAGCCGGTCTTGCAGCTCCTCAATCTCGCCCCTTAGATCCGTTCGGCTGTCGGTAGTGCGCAAGTCCACGCCTTTGCCGGATTTTGCAGCATCATGCATCTCGGTAATATTCTGGCTGCTCTTCTTAGGAGTGATCATGCCCGAGAGTCGCCGCACACCGCCTTTCGCCGCCCTGCGCTGAGTCGGCGAGCTGTTGTAAGGAGCCTCGTTTGGATGCATCTCCTCCAGCTTAGGTCGGGCCGGATCCTCCCGCGGTATCGCGCGGAGCTCCTTGACTTGATTTTCTGCGTTGACCCTCGCAGCTGACTGAACGTGAAGCTTCTGTTGGAGGTCCTCCACCTTACGTACCAAATCAAAGTTCTTGAGAAGTGTTCTTTGACTGGGATCGTCTGACAGCGTGGGAACAGGTATTTCGGGATCGACTGTCTTCAAGATGGTGAGCATTTGTGACCGCAATTCTTGAAGCTCCTTGTCTCGGGAGTCGACAGTGGCCTGCAGGGCGCGGATGGTTGCTTGCGACTGCGTGCGTAGTTGTCTTTCGGCGTCAATCGTGCGATTGGCTTCTGCAAGCTGAGCTGTGAAATTCGAGGAAGCCTTTTCCGCGCTTCTGCTCGATTGAACTTCTCTGGCGACCTCATGGTTCAGATCCTCAAGACTGAGCTGAAGCTTTTCCGTCTTCTTCTCCAGAGACGCGATCGTGAGCTGACTGTCGCCGAGCTGTTTGTTCAGGTTTGCGTTTTGCTCTTCTAGCCTCGACTTTTCCTTTTGCAAACCCAACACATGTCCACGGGAAGCTTCGGTTGCCTTCGAGGCAGATCTGGCAATTTCCAGCCCCTTTTGTTGCAGCTTGTTGAGCAGCGCCCTGTTGTCGTTCTCCGAGGCTGCCAGTCGACTCTTGACTGTCGTAAGCTCGCGTTCCATCCTCTCCTTTGCTTGGTCCTTTTTCAAGCCAAATTCGCCGGATGATGCCATGAGCTTGCTCAAATCTTCAATTTGACCATTCAACTTGGCGCATTCATTCTCAAACCACCGTAATCTGTCGTGCGCAGCTTCCAGATCCTTTCGAAGGCTGTTCTCCCTATCTCTGGCCACCTTTGATGCCTGACGCTCACCGGAGATCTCAGCCTGCAAACGAGCCTCTTCGGCCCGTGTTTTCTCCAATCGGAGCCGTCGGATTTCGTCACGGGCTTCATCTCGCTCCTTTTCTACCGCAGCGCGGGCCTCCATGGTTCTCCGCAGGGTGTCCTGCTGAACGTAGAGCTCCTTCTCAATGACGATCTTGGTTTCGTTGAGATTGTCATACTCCTCTTTGAGAGTTTGATATTTGTGCTCCCCTAAGAGGAGAACGTCATCTCGAGACTGTCGCTCCCTGCTCAAGTCCATCTGAGTGGCGTATAGTTCCTTTTTCAGATCCTGGACTTGAGCTTCAAGCAACAACTTGTTCTCATCCGCCTGCGCATCCTCTGATAATCGAGCGGCCAACAGGGCCTTGGCTTCCTCGGCCTCACGCTCCAGCTGCGCATGCTTTGCTTTCGTAGCATCAAGCTCGGCTTGAACATCGCGGAATCTCGTCGAGACTCTGTTCCGCTCCTCAGTCAGGGCCTTTTTCTGTTCTTCCATGGCTCGGCGTTCGGACTCAAATTTCCTCTTGTCGCTTCGAAGCAAGGCTAGCTCACTTTCTTTGCTTCTCACCAAATCTTCATAGTCCGTCGAGGTTTTGGTGAGTTGTGACAGCTGATGCTTGACGTCTTTGTTCACCTGGCGAAGGCCGCTCTCTCGAAGTTTAGCCGCATCAACTTCCTTGAGTACCATGCGAAGCTTGAGTTGCGTGTCCTGATCCATCTGAAGCAGCTTCCCTTCCAAATCCTGGGCTTTCCGCTCTTTGACGCTCAAGTGACTCCGAAGTAATTTGACTTGATCCTCAAGGGCGTTTTCTTGCTCGCTTCGATCGGATTGCTTTTGCGATATTTCCTTCATGGCATTCTCGAGCTCAATGGCTTTCGCAGAGAGTCTGCTCTTTTCTTCTTCCAGCTTGCTGATCAGAGAGGCCGCTTGCGCCAATTGAAGTCTGATTTTTTCGACTTCCTGTTCTGCCCGGCTCTTGGCTTCCATGAGGTCATCGAGCTGGTCCTCCAACCTTTCCTGGTCATCAATGGCACCTGCAAGCTTTTCCTCGAGTTCTGTCTCACGATTTCGAAGTCGCTTGAAAATTTCTTCCTTGTCCAAAGCGAGAGCCCGCTCGCTCTCCAGGATTTGCTGAACTCGAAGCATTTCGGCATGGGTATTCCGACGATCGTCTTCCAGTTTCTCGCGTTGCTTGACATTCACTCGCATCTGATCGTTCAGTGACTGAATCATGGCGTCTCTTTTCTTGACTTCCGTGGCGGTGCGAGTGGCTCCGAGCAAAGGCTTCATTTTGACAATGAGTTGCCACCAAGGATTCTCAGCAAGTTTTAAATAAGCTTGAAAGTTTGCTTGAATGATTCTGGTTGCCTCGGTGCGGAAGAGCCTCTTGTAAGCTGCGCGTCGCTGGATGAATCCTCTGGCTACAGACTGAAATCGAGCCATGATTTCGGTGATCAATGCGTCTCGCTGCTCTTCCAACTCCGCGAGGACCCCAGCGCGGAAAAAGACCTTGGAGAGGCCTACACGATATAGGGTCTTATCCAGGCCGAGTTTTTCCAGCATAATCGTTGCGGCAGCTTGGCCCTCCAGATATCCGCGAGGCATATTGGAACAGAGCACTTCATAACGTTGACGAAACTCTGGGAATGCGAGCCGATTTGGGAACCCGGTCCTCGCAATTCGGATTCCCTCGAGGACACCGTTGCAGCGTAGTTGATCTAGAACAAGAAGATTGTGGAATTGCTTCGGCCGTTTCTTGTGGTTTGGGAGAATGCAGCGTACGAAATGGGGATGCGTCGAATGCAGCTGTGTCATGAGACCGTGCAGTTGCTCCTTGTGTCTTTGGGCAACAGTGCGAAACAGCCCTTTCTTTACACGACTTCGAGTGCCCCCCATCTCTTCATCTGCATCGGCGCAGTCGGAAAATAGTTGAGCCACATGCTTGACAGAAGAAGAAGCCAGCAGCCTGGTGATGTTATCGTTGAGCGGGTCTTTGTTCTTCTCAAGCCACCCCTCAGTAGCATATTCTACTTCAGCAGCGTAGTGAGTAAGAAGAAAGCCGTGGCCCAGACGCGATGGTCGATATTTGGCTGACTTCTTGTCCCAAAGAGAGTGTAGTTTCTCGGTGAAAGATGTGTCCGTGGCCTTGGGCATGACGCAGTCTTCGTCGAGACAGGAGAATATACCAATTGGATTTGACAACTCTATGAGATCGATGGTCGGCTGCAAGTCCCGGCCGAAATCGATAAATTGCCATTCGATTTGCTCCCGAGCGTATTCTTCCTGCTCCAGAACAAACATGTGATGGTTGAAAAACTGCTGTAGCTTCTCGTTGGTGTAATTAATGCAGAGTTGTTCGAAGCTATTCTCCTCAAATATTTCAAACCCTGCGATATCCAGGACACCGATGAAGCGGGATTCATCCAGACCCATCCCGGAACGATCCAGCTGTCGGTTGATCCGGGAGACCAGGTCTCCAAAGCCTCGTTCATAGATTCCTTTCGATAAGGCATCCAAGCTGAGTCGCACTTGTTCAGGCGTTTGCACCTTCTCGACCCACTCTCGTCCGGCCTTCACTCTCGGATGAAGCAAGCCTTGGATGAAGAGCTCCGCTGGGACGCCGAGAAGCTTGCATACAATTGCTGCCTGCTCTCTTGACTCGGTCGCAAGTCGAGCCTGATCAGCTGCGCGGCTCTCCCTGACAACCTCAACATTACCCAGGTGCAACACTGCCGCAATGGTGCGAAGAACGGATAGTTGCTCCTCGTCCGAGAAGCCCATCACGCCAAACGCTTCCATCAGGGAGTCCCATTCTGCGCTGTCAGACACTCCGACGATGCTGTCGTGGCCATTCCTGGTATACGCAAAATATTCGACGCCGAGGCCGTCCAAAAGCAATTCTTTTTTGATGTGCTGATTGGCACCTTTCAGAAGTTGGTAGAAGATGTGGTAGTTGCGTTCGTGAGCATTGATGTGGACGACCCGTGATTTCTCAAGTAGGTACCAGTCAATGTATGCTCCGGCAATAGCACCATTCTTGTTGAATCCAATGCGAATGAACTTTCCGAATCGAGATGAATTATGGTTGCGCACCGTTTGAGCGTTTCCAAATGCTTCTAATATGGGATTGGCGCGTAAGATTTGCTGAGAGAGATTCGCATGTTGGGACTGGCTGCGTGTTGATAGCTCAGGTGGCGCAACAGCTGCAAGATACTGAATAACCTTTTTGGTATTTTCCGTTTTCCCAGCTCCAGATTCGCCAGTGACCAGTATGCTTTGATTTCTTCCCTCTTCTACCAAGTTCCGGAACGCTTCATCGGCCATGGCAAAGATATGAGGGCTCGTGTCTTCCCGGCTCCGTCCCTTGTACATGTTGATGTACTCGTTTGTGTAGATTGGCAGGGAGCAATAAGGATTGACAGTAACGAGGAATAGCCCAGAGTAGGTGTAGATCAAGTCTGACTGGTACCTCATCTGAAGGTTGTGGACGACTGAGGCCTCGTTCAAATGAGTCAGTTCGGCCATATCGCTTGCCTTATCGAACTTGGCAGGATTGACTTTGTCAACGCTTTCGACGTCAAATTCATGTTGCTATACACTGGTGAGCTTCCGAATTTGTGAAGGCATCTGAACAACTTACTGTCCCGTCGTCCATCTGAACTAGAATTCGGCTGCCTCCCCCATCTTCCACAACACAAGCCTTGACAAAGGCATGTTGTGGATCTTTAACCCAAACATATCGTTTGCCAGAAAAGTCATTCTCTCCTTCGATGCCTTTAACGGCATTATGGCCCCGCTTCATCTCTTCTGACTTGATAAAAGGGGGCGCAAATGTGCTCGTTGTTGGTGTCCCACTCCTGGAATCGCTCTTCTGCTGTCGCACTGAGCTCCCTGTCACAGCCTGTGCTGCTCCGAATGAGCTTGCAGACTGCGATCGGCCATGAGAGCTTGGTGTCGATACTACGGGAGGTGCAACTGGTGAGAGAGGAGCAAGAAGAGCGGATTTGGGCCTGGCGGCGGCTCGCGGTGTAGGCGAGGGGGATGGTGATCCATTTCGAATAAAGGGATTGCTGCGGCGTTGCGCCAATTTATCCGGACTGAGGGACATGACTCGAATCCGGCATCGATGGCCGCGGACTTAATGTGCTTGCGATCTCTGAAGATCCTGGGCGAATCATCGTCCTGTATAGGTAAACATCCGGCTGGCAGCAGTAGTAAATGGAAAGCAGCAATAGGTCATACTTCAGCCTCTACGGCCCCGAAATCCAGTATATACAACAGACTTAGAGGACACAGGAGCAAAAGGGGCTCCAAGGGTGAGAAAAGAAAGCACCGCTCGATGGGAATGGCGTAGAGGTGCTCGCCGCTCACAGCGCGTGGACTTGGTAGTGACCGCGACTCAGTACGTTGCTGGGGAGCAACCGATCCAAAGTAAACATAGAGCCATCACGTGATTCGAGCTTTGGATTCGCAC
The DNA here is from genome assembly GCA_000731825.1 of Hypocrella siamensis. Taxonomy (NCBI): domain Eukaryota; kingdom Fungi; phylum Ascomycota; class Sordariomycetes; order Hypocreales; family Clavicipitaceae; genus Hypocrella; species Hypocrella siamensis. The sequence goes on along the minus strand of JMQE01002022.1, from coordinate 25,546 downwards.
GCGGCTGCCTATACTCGTTCTGGGCACACGGAAGCGGAGCAAACTCTTTTACGTAATATTAGGAGCCGCCACGATCAAAAATCCCTTGACGAGGGCTGCGTCCGAACTGCTTACCGCACCTTTCGAGCTATTGTTGCACACAGAAACCCGGGCTACGCTAGACGAATAGCCATCCAGATAGGAAACGAATCCGCGACTTATACATCAACAAGTGCACCGAAAGTCTCCAGCGATTTTTGATGCGCGCCTGAGACCTGATCTCATCCTTTCACGGCTCGCGCTTCGCGCTTCTCCTTCCGGCAGACACAAGGGTTTTATATTGCGCTGCTCAACCTCCCTCTCTGTCGTGTCCCCCTACTAGTCCAATGCGACGATTCAGCAAACCTTGGTTTGAAGATGAGCCAGCCGGGGCACGAATTCACGTTGTCTGGGGGCCACAGTTCTCATCAGAATCCCGACCCCGCGACACAGTCTGCTTTTCAAATCCCCGCAGGCTTTCCTGCAGGTGCTCTTCGTGACCAAGAAGGACTTCACAGGAGCGGCCTGGTTTCTGGCTTTGGACACAGCGCGATACCTGGCCTCGGCTTGGGATTGCCAAATAATAGCACTACCTTGCCCGAGCGTGGTGCACGACCAAATGGACATACTTCAGGCTGGCAACCAGTGTCTTCAGCAACAAATCGCGGGCAAATGTCGCCTAGAATACCAGGACTCGGCCGAATACGGCATAGTGCTTCCGAGGACGGCGAGGTCAGCGAGCATGGGGAACTCAGCGACAAGAACGAGCCTGTTGAGGCTCATCTCGGCGTGGCCGACACAGGACAGATTGGAAATGCAGATTTGCCAGGGGCCCAAAATCCTTTGCCGACCATGCAACCACTCAAAGATAGTAGCGAACGATCTGGATCGTATTCGCCTTACCTCTCACCTCAAGAACTGTCGCAGCCCGGGAGCGATCTGCCCTTGACCGGACCAGGTATTAGACAAGAGCCTCATCCGGTTGCAAATCTCTGCGTGCTAAAAGATTTTTTGCAGGCACTTCGTTCAATACTACTGCAGCCGGTTCGCACCGGCCAAACGAAAGCCATGCCCCTGGGCTGGCAACAAAGTCTCAACCTAACCGAAGCGGTCAGTCGGGCCCATTCTCCCTCGAATATGCTAGAAAGCAGGCGAAAGATGCCATTCTTCGTTTATGGTCAATGAACTTTCGATTTCAAAATTATCTCAGTGAAGGGATCGATGCGAATGTTTTGAAGTCTTTATTCTTGGAACTTGGTCTCAGCATGGACGACGAGATGCGCTCAGTGCAAAAAGCAAAGAGGGTGAATGTTCAAGATGGTCCAAGCACCAACGAAAAAGCCGCTTCCGAAGGAAAGACCGTACCAGCTGACGAGGCAGCTACTGCCGTTCACAGCGTTGTCGACAGTTCCGAAGAGAGGAAAGACCGTATTGCTCGTCTCCTCGCGGCGAAAGGGACAAAACAAGTCTCTAACGCTGTGTCGGCGCCAAGTATTGCGACACACGAGCCCGCTGCTGCCTCGACTGCAGAAACTGGTGACGCTCGCCCTCGTGCCAAGGTAGACTCTCAGAGTACCAAGCCCACCATGACTCAATCAGAAAAGTCGATACTGTTGCAACAAAAGGTTGCAGCATTGAAACAGGCTCGTGCACTTCAACAGCACAAACCGTCACAGCCCAAGGAAAACGGGTCAAGCAAGGACGGCTCGAGCCCAGAGGCAACGCCAGTCATAGCCGGCGCTGTTACGGCGCCTGAGATTTCCGAACAAGCAATAGAGTCGTTACCTGGACAGTCCATCTCAGCAGCAAAATTAGGGCGCCAGATGTCAGAGGGGCAGCCAATTGTGGCCGTCGTTGATGATGTTGAGTCCCATGATGCTCGCCTCATTGTACCATTTGACCAGAAGGCGTCGCCGCGTCCTTTCTTGATCACTGTCAGCGAGGACGAAGACGAGGGAGACGAGGAAATGGATATTGATTCAGCCGGTAGACCGCAGACGCCCGAGCCATTTATTGCCATCGCCCCGCGTGATGCATTGCTTCGGGATGCCTCTGGTCTGTCCAGTTCTGCTGGAATACACCAAGTTCGAAGCCCCGGATCTGCACCAACAACAACACCTTTGAGGAGCACCAGCGGGATGAATGGGATTGACTTGGAGAGCATGAACAAGCAGATTGAACAGATGAAGCAAAAGATCGCCGAGGCCGAGGCCCGTAAGAAAGTTAAGACGACGCGGCAAGACTCATCAGCATCATCTCAGCGCAATGAACGCTCACAGGATGAAGCATCAGACTCCCCAAGTCGTCCGTCTCCGACGACCAGCAGTCGATCATATGGTGTGCTGGGCACCGGGATCAATGTTGCGTTAGGCTCTCCTATTTGGGACCAGCGTTCACGATCTCGCGCTGCCAGTGAACGTTTGCCATTGCTCGAAGCGCGGCGCAGAGAACAGCTCGAAAAGCTGAAGACGCTCCAGCATGAAGTCGCCAGGATTGAAAGAGAACTGCAGGAGGATATGGTGGAGGAAGAGCGTCTGAAGCTAGATCTGCTCGGCTCTGGCTCAGATCAGGGTCATGACGATGTCCATGCAGACCTGCCGACCCAGGCAGGTGTCGCTACCCATGATCAGACTCTCGACCAAAGAGAGGACTTCGGGGACAAAGGCGAGGAACTGTTACCGGCATCCAGTTCTGCAGGTCATGATGCGTCTCGTCTTCTGTCGGAGCCTCAAGCGCCCGAGGCAAGCGTTGTTTCAAATTCGTCGCGCCTGCCTGAGAACGAGACGACGGAGAGTATGTCAGTCCCCGACGGCAACGTCGAACGAAGTGCGAGCGTCGGAGACGGAGACGGAGCACCCACAGCGAGCCCTTTTGCGATTCATCTGGAGAGCAATCTACACAGCAGCAGAGAAGCAAGCCTGGGCAAGTGCGAGGCCCCCCCTGTCTCCTCTCAGCTTCTAGACAGTACAGCAGATGCCATAATAGATGCCATAATGGAGGACATGGCGTACTCCGCGGATGAGGATGCTGATGGCGAATCTGATGGCTACGAGCCCACAGAGGCCACTTCCGGAGTACCGGCAGTCAGGTCGGACAAGGGCGACGCCAAGACACTGCACGATCCAGTCCCGCTGGCTCAAAGTCTGGCAGCACCTGATGCTGTTCCGGAGACATTGTCTCCAAAGGAGCCGCCGCGGGTGGATTGGAATCAGTCCAGTGGCTTCGTACCGTACGAGAGCCCACTTCAATACTTCCGTGCCTACAGGTTCCATCCGCTCTACAGAGATTCCGTCGCGGGAGGGCTCCGGTCGTTGACTTACAGCAATAAGATTGATGCCAAGATGGAGCTGTGCCCCGACGAGCTGGCTGGGCAGCAATGTCCCAGGGGAGAGCGATGCATTTTTCAGCACTTCAAAACGATGCAGGCCCCCGGTGAGTAGCAGAGCCCGAACTCATACAGAATCGTGTGAAGCAGCGTCACAGTTCGACGTGGCGGGCACTGACAGCCCGTGTATGAACAGACGATCAGATCCTGCTGCAGCTGGGAACAGCTGCGCTGTACGACGAGAAGCAGAGGGAGGAATTCAATGAAGGCTTGAGACGGCTCCTCACGGATTACCAAAGTCGAAAAGTCTGGGACTTTGACGTGATAAGCCGGGGGGTGGTCGACTACCGAGCTCGATTCCTTGGCGACAAGAGCAAGATTCTGCCTCTAGGTCATATTTCCATTTGATCTCGAGGTGGTTTCAACCCAAGATTTGCGACAAGGCTTCTCTACGCCACCCATGTCCTCCTGCCCCTCCCTCCCTTCCTCTTCTCTTTTCTCGGCGTCCTTGCGAATTCCTCACCCGTAAGCCACGCAATGGTGCTTCTGCCATTGCCAGTATCTACTTCCTTGATGAACGGCCACATCACGAGTTCGGCCACGAGTCAGCGACGCTGCGACAAATTTCACATTTGTAAGGACGTGAATAATCATCCACATACACCCCCTTCAAGACTTGCTCTTGCCTCCCTACGCATCACTTTGTATTGATACTGTGCACGCTCTGAGTAAGTAATCCGCGACCTCGGTTTGTCCTTGCCCTGCCGCAAGAGAGTTGCTTGAGCATGCCAGGGGCTGGATGGAGCTTTGCATGAGCACGACGAGCACTGCGGCAGCGGAGCCATTTGGGTTTTTATTCATTCTTTTTATATTACCTCCGTATTCTTTCGTGGTTCGTTAACGTAGCCCTTTGCGACGGACACTCTTCAAAGATAGCATCACTTCAATGAAGTCGGGACCATACGATCGCAAATGCCTAGTAGTGTGGTGCGATGGACGAGGAATTGGTAGCCATGACGAGCATGTCACGGTCAAGGTGCCATTTCAGGAATATATGCATACTACTCGAGCATCCTCTTTCTCGCAAATCCATCGTGATGTGTGCTAATGTGGCATTCCAAGAAAGCGTGCTTGCTGGGAGACATTAAAGTTTGGCGGCGAAGCAGTGAAACGAGCTTCAATTAGTCTTGGCTATCTACTAGTTAGGCAATATAATCTACCTGGGCATGCACATGTGTGTGATGCGAGGAATATCTGCTCGCCGTGCCGCGACATCCATCCTGGACTGTCGTCAAGATCCGTCCTCAGTGATGCGTGATGGGCCGCATTATTACCGCGGAACTATGCTGGAACCCTCATGCTAATACTCCTTTTGAAACACGCCACTAGGTACCTGCGACTAAAGCAGTCCTGTGGATTAACAAGTCGGCAAGGTCATGTCATCGCTGCGCTTTCTAATCCCGTCTCTTGGAAAATGACACGCGCCGTGGCCTGCACGGGGCGAACGGGGCGACTGAGTCCATTCAGACATGCTGCTTGTGCGCTTTCGTCATCTTCTTGCTGCTCGTTGACAAGTCTGAAGAGCTGAACTGATTGGACGTGCGGCCCCGGCGAGAACCAGCTCCCCATAGGCTTCTCAGCTTGCGCTTTGCTTGCTCCCTGATGCTACAGCGCCCCCATCCTCGGCTCCGTTGTAAGTCTGAGCCCGGCGCTGTTGCTGCGCACTCACAGCTGCCGCAGACCTTTCCACGCCGGCACTGTTCTCTTGGGCCAAATGCTGGTGGGCATCATCTTCGTTGTCGGCAGCAATCGTCGACATCTCGCTCTCGCTTCCTCGATGATAATCAGAGTACCTTGTCGTCAGCAGGCTCTCACTTCTCATCTTGTTGTATCTCTCATATTCCTCAATGCTGTGCTCCGCATCGGTGAAGCTGTCAACAGCATCAAACACGTGCTGAAATACTTGGACGTTCACGTCACGAGCCCACAAGAAGTCAAGATGCTCGTAATGAGGAATCTCTGTTGCCACTGTTTGCGGAGGAAGTTCTCTCAGCATCACCTTGACATCAACCAGGGAATCGCTGCCCCCGTAAACCAATACAACCGGCGTCCGGATATTTCGGGTCGGGTATTTGGCTACTTTGGAGTATTTCCTCGACGTCGTGACATTGATGACTGGGTGAACGTCGTCATCATATGTCTGGAAACACTTGTTGCGGATGATCTGAAACCAGTGCACCACACTCTTGGTGCTTGTGTACGAATATAAGTGTGGATAGGCCGCTAGCTTCTGGCTTGTCGATATGTTCTTGGTTTTCCAGTCGAATAAAGATGAGAGGGCGCTGTCGATGACATAACAAAACAGGGGCGGATAAAGCAACGTCTCCCACATCGCTGCTGAGCTAAGGATCGAGCGTCTGCCAAACATGAGGTAGAGCACAGATGGCGAGGCCTTGACAAGCGCATCGACCATACCGTTGGACAAGCCAGCGGGGGCCATTGCCGGAGCCAAAGCAATGAATACGTTGACTTTCTGATTGAGCAATGGGTGAATCGCCAGTGTGGCAAAAGCTTGGGCAGTGCCCTGTGAAAAGCCAATGTATGACAGGCTTTTCTGCTCAGTCGCTTCCAGAATATAGGATATTGTGTCTGGGATGTCGTGGAAAGCAAATTCGTCGATGGAAAAGTCCCAGAAATTGGCAGCGGTGGGCGAGGCAGAGATGGACTTTTTCGAATACTTGTTGCCGCGATTATTGCCCAGCTATCCCACAAGCAGCGCGTCAGAATGGTCGGCGAAGGGCACTGAGCATGCCAAGGGAGAGAGAGAAAGCAAGGAGAGACTAACCCAAACGTCGAAGCCGCGCTCGACAAGCTCGAATGGAAGACATCGTTTCTGGTCGGTCAAGCATACCCAGACCTCGGAGTTCATGAGAAGTCCGTGGTGAAGATAGACGACCCTCTTGTTGATACTTCCGGCCCCGGAATTGACCTTCCGACCCTCCTCTCCCCGGCGCCATTGCAGTCTATGGATGCCAAGGAGGTAGCCATCCTTTGTCTGCACAATATGCTCTTCTGCTTCGTAGCCCCACAGGCGACAGAGCTCAACGAAATCCGCGGCGTCGCGAATGGATGTCGAGATGGCTGACCTGGGTTAACCGATTTGCAGGTGTAAGAGGGGAAAGACGCAACCCAAAAAAAAGGGCAGTCGATGTCAGCTCACCTTTCTGCTTGTTTTCAGCCCTTTTATGTTTCGCAGAAGTAAATCTGTTGAACAAGCGTCGCGAAATCAGATAAAAGAAAGAGACGACAAAGGAAGCTTATTACCGGTCAGCATATCGGCATCAGTGGCAGTGAAAAATAAACAAGAGTCTGAAATGTCATTCAAACGTACGAAGCGCAAGAGTGGCAACCCTGATGAAAGCTTCGAGGCCAATGAAGAAGAAGGATCCGACGAGTGCGAGATACTCGTACCTGCCCGTGTGCGCGATGGTCAGTGTCTCTGAGAAGCCTTTTCTTATGAGGGAGAGCCCCTAAGACTTACGGGTGCAACCTCCCGAGAAATGGCAGGGTCATCTTTAGATGGGTGAGTTCTTTATTCTTTGTCCTTTATTTTTATTTATTTTTCTGCAGTGAAATCAATTAAAAGGACGGAAAGACAATGGCGAACATGTGGCGTTGGCGATGCAATGACAGCTATGTGGGATTTCTGGATTTCTGGTTGAAACCGTTCTGGGGAAGGTGGATCATCAAGGCCCACACCCTTTTCCCCAAGACGTCACATGCATGTTTCTGCCACGAACGGCAGCCCCCAACGGCCACGCAGACCCATTCTTTTGTCATCCAATCAATCAATCGCCCTTGGGTTCATTCAGCAAGAAAATAAGCGTTCTTCGCAGTATGTGATCCGCAGCAAAGGAGAATTAACATGCCGAGCTCATGTCAAGAGCTGCGTACGTCACCGTCAAAATATTACCCCCAATATCTCGATCTTGACACCCGACACAGTCATAGCTGACTTTGGGCTTTTCAGGCGATGCGCTGGCACAATGTCTTCAAGAATCTGACTGCGTCATGGTCCAACGCAACAAAGCGTCCGACTGTCTCCGCGAACCTCTGGCCAGCACTCTGCCCACTAAGTGCCAACAGCTCAAGACGGGCTATGGAGCGTGCAAACGCGGTCTGGTCGACATGCGCAAGCGCTTCCGGGGAAACATGCCTGTGAGCTACAAGAACTCGGACAGTGCCAACGATGGCAAGGGGTACCAGTTGTACGCTGGCAAGCCAGCGTTTGCGAGTGGTGTCAAGGCAACGAGCGGGAATGAGCCGATACCTCGGGACTGGCGGGATGTCGAGAATGACAAGTACCGGCTCGAGCTACAGCAGCATGAGGGCAAGTAGGACGATAACTGGGGGAGAGCTGTTCTTCACAAAGAGTCAAGCCGGTCTACGAGGTCTACATGAAATTTTTCAATGCTGCTCAGCGGCGCTCTTTTTTCTTTTTTTTTTCCCTTTCTTTTCTTCAAGTCATCAGCTCAATTCCAGTCTTCATGTCGAGATGACGTGGCTTCGAACCAATGATGCACCCGCGACGCCTACTCACTTGAGATCAGAAATGCGTACTCTGGCCTTTTTCAGGGTGTGTGAACATCTGCCTTGAAGTTGGATACATCGGCGGCGGCAGCGAAACACAACCTTCAACTTCTGTACTACGGGGATGGATTCCTTGGGCGTGTTGCGCATGTTCAAGTGCACAATGCTTCCATATCATACACATTGCATTCAAAAGATACTCGACAAAGTTGCTTTTCAAGAGTAAGTATGTCTCGGGGATGGGGATACACAGGCAGGAATTCCCTCCTCAGAAAAACAATGGCACCGTTACTATAGCATCCAAAAAAGCACACCAGAGCTACTCGTCGCCGTAAATTGAACCTATCATGGTGTCCTACCTAGAAATGCCTGAATCATCAGAATATTCGCAGGATTTTGTCACGGAGCAAAGTTCTAAGAGCCAAGTCCTTGTAATTGGAAGGCGTTGAGGTTTCTATATGAACGAGGTTGGCTCAATTTACCAGCTTATTCGCACAACAAGATATGCACTCTGAGCCCGTCTCGATTTTCTCAAGACCAAAGTCTCTTTGTTTACTACTTAGAAGGGCCAAGACCCCGACAGCGCGCATTCAGTCAGAACACTTATTCTTTTCAGCCATGCATGATTTTAATCTTCGCCGACAACTAAACCGTGTGCTGACCGTCTCTAATCATCAATTTTTGCACCTATGCCGAAATCTTTTCCTTCAGAAGGTTCTTGAGAGTAACGGCGTCAGCAGCAAATTTGCTGATGCCCTCACGCAGTTTCTCAACAGCCATCTGGTCCTCGTTAAAGTCGAAGCGGAAAATGGCCTCGTCGTTAATGTATGATGTGCGCTCGATACTGGCGCTGGCAGACTTGGCTGCGTCCAGCTTTTTAGGAACGGGCGCAGAAGAGTTCATAAGCTCCTCGAGCAGGTTGGGCTATACCATGGACGTCAGTGAACTGACCCTTTTAAGGAGGAGAAGGTAGACGTACAGAGATGGTGAGGTAGTCGCAGCCAGCAAGCTCTGTGATTTCGCCAATATTGCGGAACGAAGCACCCATTACGATGGTTTTGTAGCCAAATTTTTTGTAGTAATCAAAAATCTTCTTGACCGAGGCAACACCAGGGTCTTCCTCCTTGGCATAATCCTTCTTGTTGGCAGCCTTAAACCAGTCAAGGATGCGACCGACGAAAGGCGAAATGAGAAAGGCGCCGGCCTCGGCAGCACCAATGGCCTGTGTCAAGGAAAACATGAGGGTCAAATTGCAGTTGATACCGTGGTCACGCTGCAGGATCTCGGCAGCTTTAATGCCTTCCCAGGTGGACGCAATTTTGATCAAGATACGATCCTTGGAAATGCCTTGTTCCTTGTAGAGCTACATCGCAAATACAGTCAGTTGAGCACATCTAAGCGGCGACCAACAGGATGAAGGAAGAAAAAGGGGAGGGTAAAATGGAATCATGATATCACCAACATCGATAATGTGAAGGGCCTTCTCGACGGATTTCTTGGTGGAGAAAGAGAATTGGGCATCGACTTCAGTGGAGACTTTGCCGGGAATGATTTTGAGAATTTCCTTGCCGAACTCGACCAAGAGGCGGTCTAAGGCATGGTCGACTTGTGAGTCGATACTGCCGCCCTTCTTCTTGGCGTATTCAATAGCGACATCCATCAGCTTGGCGTACTCGGCCTTCTTCGAGGCGGCTAAGATTAGGGAAGGATTGGTGGTAGCATCTTGTGGCTTGTATTTCCCAATTGCTATGATGAGAGGCGTTGTCAGGTTGTGCGGCACGAAATTGGACGAGGAGCAGCTGCCCGCCGAAATGAACAAGATATGACGACATATACTCACACGAAAAATCGCCTGCGCATCTCGTCAGTGGAGGTTCAACCTTGATGATTCGCGATCTTGCCAGGAGGAAAGTTACCAGAATCAGACACAACAACCTATGTGCGTATGTGTGCCGTGGGGATCACAAGACAAAACAGTCAGCTTCCATCGCCTGCTATTCTTGTGATAGATGACGCATCTGCCAGCCCCCCCCCAGGAACAATCTGCATGAAGCGTGCACGAAGCGTCTCAAAACGCTCGAAATTGCGTCGTGTTGGCGAAGCTCCGGCAGCTCCGATAAGCGGGGAGGGGCAACAATGGGATGCAGCATTAGGATGCAGCACTTACGGTGCCGGTGGCCTTGAGCTGATCCAGAGAGGTGGACATGTTGGGCGGTGCCGATGTGATGGAGATTGGACGTGGGCGGGATGAAAAAGGGAAGTAGGCACTTCGAGGCTTTTTATTCAGCTTAGAGGAAAGAGAGGAAAAAAAAACACTCCAGAGACATGGGTGGAAATGGTTCCAGTAAAATGATGAAATGCTCCGTCATGGGTGGATCACAGAGGAGGGGGAGGGGCTTCGTTGATTGACTGATGACTGAAAAGAGCCTGGGAGCTTCCAGCAATGTAGCTGTGCAGTTTTGCTGTAAATCGCCGCACAATTAGGTCATAACCGCTTGACCCTGCCGCCACGAGGCGCCAATCACCCTCCGGAGCCCGGACCACCGTGCTCCGACCCGCTCCTTTTGGCTGCCGAAGGCGGAGCTGGGCTCTCAACATTATTTCATGGCCAATCTTTGTGTTGTGACATAGGGACAGGACCTACTTGATGTCTTTGCCATGTAGCTACGTACAGCAGTCCCTGACCCAGTCTCGTGTGCGTGTCGACGCCCGTGCTTTGCTTCTTTGACTTGCATTCCTGTCATTTCTCCCATTCTCGTCTTAATGCTCACCTAGTCTAGGCCTTGACCTTGGCTACACGTCTTGCTCTCAAATTGAATGCCGGGGACGACGACGACGACGACGGACGACGACGACCAGCATCGCTGACGATGCAGACACATTGCGCAACGAGGATTCCATTGTCCAGTCACACCTCAAAGTTGCAACAGCAGTAGGAATTTGATATTGGAACCAATAATTTAGTCAGCTGATCCACTATCTACGGCTGTCCCCAGATCGCTGGTCTGCCTTGAAAGCCTTCATCAATTGTCGCTTTCACGCACGTGTAGTCTGAGTCGCCTAACATTTCTCTCAGTCTCGCGAGGCCTGCGCAGCGCTGAGTGCGGTCGATTTGTTCGAACCTTTGTCTCGAAGCGCTCACGGCGTCATGGACTCCCTCAAACGACGCACATACGCCGGCTACTTGACTTATAATTTACCGGCGAACTAAGCCCGGCGACGTTTCCTCCCCATGGGGCATGTACGCTGGGACAAGAAGAAGAAAAGATTAGGGAAAAAAAAGAGAAAGGCGAGTAATTGTGTGCCAGAAACAATAACTTTTAATTGTATACCTTGATAAAAAGTCTACTTTGATGCTGATGCAGTGCCGGACCTCTCACTCCGCTCAATCCTCAGTAATGTCGCCGTATTCCCACATGCCCAAGCGATCTTGCTTAGCCTGGCTCTCAACCTCTCGGAGATGCTTCAGGTATGACTCAAATGCCTTACTCCGCTCCCAAGCCTTTAGTTTCTTCGGCACCATGCCATACCCGCTGGCCACAATCTCCTTATTGATTGAATCATTCAGCCCAGGGAGCTCGTTATTCTTGGCGTCATAGAGTGTGATGTAGCTCACGTTTTCCTTGCTGTCGACCGCGTCGAAGCTGCCAACAAGTCTTTTGTCATCGGTCAACTCAGAGATCATTTTGATGGCCTCTTGGAAGTAATCGGCCCCATTTGGCAGCTGGACGAAGGAGAGGGAAGCATCAATTGCCTGTGCCTTGAGTTTCTGGACGCCAAAGTGCCCCTGATCCAGAGGACGAAGCTTGGACCATGCAATCTTCTCCGTGTTCCCGTAGTCGACGTATTGAACCTCGGCGACCTTCGCTGCCCGGTCATTGGCACGGACCCGAGCCCTGTACCACTGCTGATCGTATGAGAACTTGGCCGACACATAATCCCCCGTTTTGGGTGCATCACTGAGAGGCTTGCTGTTCTTGGAGTCCAGATGGAACTTTCGAAATTCTGTCATCAGCGTTTCTAGAGCCGCCGTGCCCTTGCCAATCTCCTGAATCTTGAGCTTGCCATTGCCATCGATGTTGGTGATCATGACATCGCGGTAATCCGTGGGCTTCCTGTCCAATAATGTCTCGGCCTCTGCAGCTGCCTGCTCGACTTGTTCTTCTTCCTCCTCCGCATGATCCTGCGAAGGGTCGTAATCGTGCCACAACCCCTTCCGGGCCTCCTTGGCCCTATTCTCTGCCGCAAAAAGCTCAGCCGAGTTACCAGACTTTTCCGCGGAGAAGGCGTGAACCGAAGCCAGGCCTTCCTCCACCAGGACCTTGGCGAAGTTCTCTCGACCAATGTACAGTGTGCCAATGAAGCCGCCGACCTTGTCCATGTCAAATATGTCGACTTCACAGTCTCTTTGATTACATCGTCGATTTGCCAAGTCCAAGGCTTCTTTGCCGAATGGTTCACCTCCCTCTCCGTCAGGTCGAGGCGCCCGCGGAGCACGGATTCCGCCAAGGACCATGGTAAGCTTGACGTTTTCCCGTGGCACGAGCACCGTGAAACGCGAGCCAGCCTTGCAGAAATCTACAACCGCGGGCACTTTCTTCTGTCTCTGCAGCGTGGAGAGCATGGTCTTGGCCTTTTGCGTGTTTTCTGACAGGTCAACGTACTGCTTTGCCTTTTGGGGCTTGCCCGACCACATTCCCTTGAGCTCCTCTTTGGCCTTCTCCTGGGCTGCGAGGAGCTCGTCGTAGTTGGGAGCTCGATCAGTGTCGTCTTTCCTGTGGCGGATCACGGAGGCCCAACCCGATTCCACCAGCATCAGCGCGATGTTTTTGCCCTTCTCCGTGACCGTGGCTACTTCCTTGGCCTCAAAGCCTTCAGACGCCGGCTTCTTGCCGTCGATACTAATTTTGACGTGCTTTCCGATCAGCTTCTGGCGCAAGAACTCCTTTGCTTCGTCTCTGAAGGGACCTTCACTAGGTTCAGCAGTGCGAGGTCCGCGAATGCTGCTGAAACTGATGCGCTTCTCGGCTCCAAGCTTATTCTTTACCAAGACGGTATCGGCGCTGATAATCTTGCTGACAGTCATCTCCTGATTGCCGCCATCAGTCTTTGTGACGTGGTTCTTGTGAAGCCGCAGCTTCTGCGATTGAGCCTGCTTCTCAGCTGATCGGAGAGCCGCCATCTTTTCGCCCAGCATGGTTGAGTGGAAGTCGTTGCAGCGGGCGAGGCCGTCTTGGAGGAGGAACTCGGCGATATTGCCTCTGGGGTGGATGATATTGGCAATCAAATGTCCTTGAGGACTGGCACCGACGACTTCAACTTTGACCTGCCTTTGCAGGAGGCGGGATTCCACGAATTGGCGAGCTTCGTTCCCGTACTCCTCGGCAGGCTGAGTCACACCAGTCGATTGCACTGTCCTCTCGGTGGCCGGGGCTCGGATGCCAGCAACGAGCGTCATAGGCTGTGCGTGCCTTTTCTCCGAAAGAAGGAGTCTGACCAACAGCCTGTCCCCGCTGAGAATCCGCTCGACGACACCGTCAACGGTCTTGCCCTTCCACTCCTTCAGGAAATTAGGACCGCCGAGGTCGTTCTGGACCTCGATAATGCCGCCATTTCCAGCCCACAGACCCTTCGCCTCGGCCTTTGCCTCTGATTCCAAACCGCGAAGCTTCTCAAGGCGGTCCAAGACTTCCTCGTCGTCCTCTTTCCGGCCTGCATCCTCGCGGACTTTCAACCATCCAGCCCTGACCAATTCATCCGGCAGGCTTGTGCCGTTTTTCAGCTTAGCACTGCCAAATTCTCGGCCAGAATTGGGTATAGTATAATGAACAGTGCACTGAATCGGTTGCCCGACGGCCAGGTTTCGAAGGAATTCGCGAGACTGGAAGGCATAGGGCTCGTCCCCGTCACGTCTCAAGTGTGGAGCGGTGACATGGGCGAGAGAGAAGGTTCGTTCGGCGGCAGGATTGTTGGGGCTCGTCAGAACAAGTGTGTCGCCGCTTAACACACTCTTGACCTTGCCAACGAATACCTTTGACATGATGAGACCGGGTGTAGAGAAAAGACTTGTCTTGTTGATCAACGTCAGCTCTAGATTCTGCTGAAATATCGACCAATGCCTTGAGAGACACACTGATATGTGCAGAAGAATTGCCAAGATTGCGGCGAGAAGATGAGGCGATCAAACGCTAGAGGCCAGCAGGTGGTGTCCGTACAGAGCCTGCTGCGTATCGATGTGGGCGTTGGAGCTGGTATAACCTCGTGAGACTAAATGGGAGACAATTGGGCAGGCGAGCACCTGATGCTCTTTGGACTCGTAAGACAGGAGAAAAAGGCGATGAAAAAGCACAGGAAGAGTAAAATGAGCCAAGCTATGCCATTCAATGTCTGTTTTAAAGGACTCAATTGGTGGTGATAAATAAAGAGCCGGCTTGTACCTGAAAAGGGCAATGTGTCACGAAATGCCCCCAGAGCCCGCATTGTGGGGCCGAAGAGACGGAGAGAGCTCAGGGATCTTGTGCGTGGCAGGTGCCCAGGATGGATAGTTAAGCGAGCTAGGGACTGAGGATGTGGGTTACGGTCAAGCTACGCTGAGAGCTCAGATCCTCTGATTTGGCTCTCGACGTTTTAGTGAGACGATGCTCTAATTGTTCTGCAGAATTCGGGTTTTGCATACGGTAATACACGCTATAGTGTGGACCGTTTCGAGATTGTACAAGTCTGCAATGATGTAATGGCGCCTACCCCTCACTTGGAAAATCAGTCTGGAGGAAATACGTCGACAGGAGGACGGAAAGCTGCGCTGGTCGGCGAGCAATGCGCGATACGTGGTCATTAATGGCACATGTTTTGTATTTGCTGCCCTTTCGGAGACCCAGAGTAGAACGCATTCTTGACTACCTAGGTACAAATTCTTCTTCACATGGTCCCGACCTCGCGGCTAGGGCGGATACTTAAGCTTTTTCTGCTGCATTTTACGTGGAAATACCAATAACACCTATGGTCATTAATCAGATAGGAGCCCGATACTTGCTTATATCTGGCAAAGACATACCGCAGGCAGGTCGGGGGCCGGCGTTGCCCGTTTTGAGAGACTCCTCATTACCACCCTTGCCGAGGTCGTCAGTGCCGGCGTGGACAACGACGGTGCGCTTTTGTATACCAGTAAGTCAATAATACTGCCCCCAAATGTGCATTTACGGATGAGAAGAGGATTAGGGAGAGATTAAATGGGAAGGAAAAAAAAGAAAAGAGAGAGAGAGAAAGCAGCATACGCCAATGACGCTGTGGGGTCCAATGAGCTTGACGTGAGCATCTTTAACGGAGCCCTTGGCGTTGCCCTGTCCATCAGTCTCGACGTTGCCGAGATCACCGACATGTCGGGCTTCGTCGGACGGAGCACCGTGGTTCTTCCCATGAGGATTGACTATTACCAGGCAGCGGAGAGAATTGATGCCGGATTAGCCTTGCACGAGCCTAGCTCTCGTGAGACAAAAGACGACGACGACGCACAGTGAGGTCCGGCAGAGGTGCAGCCGTTGGTGTTATCGCCAAAGGTGTGGATGTGAAATCCGCGCTTCGCATTGGCGTCATTGCCAGACAGATCCCAACTGATGGTGGTGGGAGCTGACTCGGATTCCTGCTCAAAGACGACGGTCCCGCCGACCTTGGCGTCGCCTCGAAGAACCGCAACTGCACATGGACGAGGGAGAGTCAGCATTGGTCATGTCATTGGGCGACATTTGCACCACATGCGGGCGGGCGTTTCGCAAGCGAGTCCATCAAGGGACATCACGCGGGTAGGTCTAGTGTATGTAGGTGTAGGTAGGTAGGGCTGAACGTTCCATCAAGGTTGCTCAAAACTCTCTCAAGAGGTCGATGAGCCGCCCCTCCCCAGAACGAGCCCTTTCTTTTCTTTCCTCTGAACAAGAGGAGAAAAACGGCTTGCCAAACGTTTACGCTAAAAAACCGACTCACCTGCTTTGACCATTTTGAATTATTACTTGTTGTTGCTTTGAACCAGACGCGATTGCCGAAATTTTTTTTCTCTACCTCTCCAGTGCGTGTGTGGACAGTGAAAGAAGAAGTTGCTTGACTTGAGCTGCACTCTTCTGATGATGTTGGAGGAAGGATCCCAGAAGTGGCGGGGAGAGAGAGGAGCCAAGGACGACACTGGACGCACTGCCAGCAAGCGCACAAGCCAGAACTGCACCTCGACCGCTCGACTCGGAGCTACGAAAACTTCGGGGGAGACAAACAGAGGTGGGGTTCGTCGAGAAGCTCACGGCCGCACCGGAAGGCGAGAGATGAGATACAATACCCAGGCCCCACAGCGTCATACCCGTCCAACGAATTCATTGACGTCGTCGGGTGGCGTCAACCTCGCCGAATCGCACGATACGCGGGCTTCAGCGGGATGAACATTGACGGTCAATGTTGGCGAACAAGAGAAAGAAAGAAAGAAAACAAAAAGCTTTCCACATCGACATGTGCATCGCAGAGCAAGACTGCCGCTGCTCAGCTCTTGGACGTCACGTACTTAACCCGTGGACAAGCTCCGAGACGGCCATACACCTCGTGAAGGATAGAGCCGATATCGGTACGTCAAATGCGAGAGACACCCCCTCTCTGGCCCGCAGAATGACGAAAGCCGCTACGGAAAGCGACAAAGACATCCTCTCCAAGTCTGAAGGACCAATTACGTTCTGCATGCGAGATTGACGTCGATTCCTCATCGCATTCTTTTTTCCCCTTTTAGGCACTTCTGGAACACGATTGGAGGAGACAGTCTGTCTTCCCGCCCGCAAAATTGGAGTCTTGCGCTGAGCCGGACGACTCTAAAGCCAGTTATTCCGGCCTGTCGTGTACTCTAGTTTGACAAGGCGCAGAACATCGTACAAGACACGCTGGCCACAACACCAAAACTTCGTTCCATACTCGTAGATGATGCCACGGAGCCCAGGACTTTAGCTACATGAAGAATTATGAAGAAGCAGGATCGGCGTGGTAGGAGTCCTCGCTTGCAAGCAACGTACGTGCACATAAACATCAGCCAACTGTTTCGAGGGGCGGCGTCTTGGCGTTTCCGGTAGCAGTACAATGCGGCGAAGAACAGGGATTCGATCTCCAATTCGATTCAAATGACATGGTTCAAGGTATGCCGTGCCGATGACCGGAAACTTGGTTCCGAAACGACACCGAAACGATTTTGGTCCTTTTCGTACGATTCGATAGGTTGGCTATCTGTACAAATACTGATGATGTATCAACCGTGGGCGAGATCCCACTGTAACGGTCTGAGTCTCCTCACGACAAACGTTTAGTTGAGCACAGCCTGGCAGCGCCGAATGATCATGTTCCATCTGCAAAAACTAAGAAGTCTACGATTAACGCGAGATCAATACGGCGGCGCCTTATGCTTCAACATCCTCGCCTTCATATTGCCCGCTCTGTACAGTACGCTAGTCAAGCTATGGATTGCCAGCATTGACTCCCGCATGGTTGTCACGACAGAGTAAATCCCCTTCACAAAGCTCCCCTCAATGTTCTTTATCGCTGCCCAGATCGAAAGCGCACATGGCTAAGTACTCCTACGAAAGCACGAACACCTACATCATGACCATTACCGAGGTCCTCAACGAAGGTCTCCCACGAGCAGCTTGGTGCACCATAGGCAACACGTTGGCTCCGAGAAACCGCCGTCTGTCCCAGGCGTATGCCCTGATCCTGGCACAGTCCGTCCTGGGCCTGGTCCTGTCCCTCATCATCTGCGCAGCGGCAGGCCGCTTCGCCGAGGGGTTTGTGCCCATCGAGGTTCGACAGGAGAGCATATCCTACGTCCGAATAAGTGCCTTCTCGGCCATCAGCAGCGCTCTAGAAGTTGCCGTGGCGGCAGCCACGCGAGCACTCGACAGACCAGACGTGCCTCTGCTCGTGAGCACCATCAAGTTTGCGACCAACATTGCACTGGATATGCTGCTGATTTCCAGGTTCCATGTCGGCTCTCACGAGCCGGGTGTGAATCTGCAGGCTGGCATACAGCTCGCCTGCAATTTGTGTGCCGCACTGGGCGGACTCTTGTACTTTCTCTACCTGCAAAGGCCGTCTCTTGATGCAGAAGCAGCGAAACCCACCATGTCAGCTTTGAAGGTGCTCATCAGGCCGGGCATGTCAACACTGACCGAGTCGGCGGTCCGCAATGCGCTATATCTCTGGCTAACTCATAGCATCATCCGCATGGGACTGGTTTACGCCACCGCATGGGGCGTCTTCAACACGATTCGATGGGGTCTGATCATGGTCCCCATCTCTGCGCTGGAAGCAACGACACTGACGTTTGTCGGACATGCTTGGGGATCCTTGAAGACTCGGCGGCTCGACCCCACAAATGGCACAAAAGCCGCCGCTGCCGACGTGAATAGGCTGGCAAGTCCCGCCCTCGTCTCCATTGCCATTGCGCTCGCTTTCGAAATCCCCGTGTACTTGCTCCTGTCCTTCAATGGAGCACGCCGCTTCGCTTGGTTCCTAAGTCGGAACGACGAGGAGGCCGGGGTCACGGCGCACATGTGGAAGACGATTGACTGGTGCTACATATTTTTCGCAGTCTCGACCCAATTGGCTGCTATTATGCTGGCGACGAGACCAAACTGGTATTTGTGGCAGAGCTTGACAAGCAACTTGCTCTATATGCTCCCCTGGGCCATCCTGTGCCAGGCGGCCGACCTCAGAACGGACAATGCTTGGACATACCACAAGTTGGTTTTTGGTGGAAGCTTGGTATTCAGCTTTGTAAGCACATTGTTGATTGTCTCCTTGTTTTTGTGGCGTCTTAGAACAAGGGGACCATGAGCAAGGACAACCTCACAGATGATGGATAGCGGTGTGACTTTATTATTTCTATTTCTAAGTAAATTTTATGAGACTGAGGTAGATGAGGTGTGTCCATGTTCTGCTTTGAAAAAGGGTCTCAGAATGAATTGAGAATGGATCCATGTTGTCCTTCCAGCTTTCCATTCTCGTCTGCCAATCATCAACTCAATCGTCATGACGTCGTGGCGTTTTGTATCAGATGATTACTTCGCTCATCCCTTGCCTCAACTCGACACTGGAAATCTGCCGGATGGCTTTACGAAGCCATTGGTTATTGTTGGGTAGAAGTGATTTCAGCGCCATTCTCATCCGTGTCCTTGGAAGGTCATGGTGCTGAACGTTGTTGCCGCGACTTTCTACACACTGCCTTTCAGCCATATCCTTGCCGTTACAGGATCTCTGACCAAGGCCCAAGTGGCCCACCGGAAACGGCTCTCCAAGCCCTCCTACTTCCACTAGGGCATATCTGTCAGGATTGAAGCTGTCAGGATCTGTATAAATCACCTTGTCATGGACCATGGCTCGGGCATTCGCAATGACGACCGAGTCCGCAAGGATCCGGAAACCGTCGAGGGCAATCTTTCAGGAATTGTGCGGCACACCCAATGGTGTAAATGGATGCTACCGAAGCGTCTCTTGCACAATGTGCTTGATGTATGGCAATTTGGGTCGATCTTCAAAGGTAGGCAACTTGTCCCGTCCAACGACTCCATCAAGCGGTGACTGAAATTTGTTCAAGAGATCATAGAGGACCATGTTCAAAGCAAATACGAGCAAGAGGGCCCAGGTTGTGTCTGATCCTGCGGCAAAGACTGTTGCAGCCGCCCCCGGGATGTCGTCATAGGCCAAATTCGGCGCCCTGTTCATATCTGCCCGGCACTGTCTTTGATCGAGCAAGTTCAGTGTGAGGGAAGAAGTCTCGGCGTTGGGAGCCAGCACCGCGTCAAAATGTTTCTTGTGCAGATCGTGTATTGTTATATTGCCCAACTCCACTCACGGGCGAGCCAGAGGGGTCGATCACGAAACCCTGAATGCAAGTGCCTAAGAAATGGGAAGAAATCGACCGGGTTACCACCGATGGCGCCGGAATTAGAGAGGAACGTGTCCGGCATTGGAACCGTTCTGGACAAATGGATCGTTGCCTTTCTCCATGAACTCGCCAAGGCCAATTCGAGAATGATGACCGCAGTGAACCGTCTGATGGCAACATCTCAAGAGCGATGAGATTCATATACACTTTGAAGCATCCTTGCCGACCCCATCTCTTGTACAGGATGGTACTGGTTGAAGCTGCTGTCTTCAATGCTTCGTTGCAGAATCCGGCGGTGGAACCGGAACGTCGGCCCTCAAAGCAAGAAAGTCAGCGTTTTGCGCCATCCCATGATTTCGAAGAGATCGAATTCAGGCCGGCTAGAGTAGTTTGCGGGAACAGTCCGCAATGAAAATGTCGTGGTGCGGCAGCTTAAGTGTTGGTGCTAGATCTACGTAGCACAGACAAGAGAACTTGGCCCGCCGCATCTCACAGCACCGCTTCTTTTCAGACGCCGTCATTGATGATTAGGGCGCAGTCGAGTGAAGGTCCGCTCAGGGTTCAAAGCTTCATCGATCAACAAGATCCAGACTAATGGATGACGGGCTCGGTATTGGCCGTAGGGAAAGTCCATTGCTCGCTCCATATATAGACATACATGTGCGTACGCCACTGTATTTTCCAGTGGTGGCTGTGTGGGTGGCAGTGCGGGTTGCCTCTTTCATCCGTACCTTCGCCGGGCTAAGCAATGCAAGTCCTCACCAATGAATTATTGGCGCCTGCCTTACCTGGATGAGATAAACCACGCTATAGAGAACGTCGTTCCTTGATATCGGGCACCCCGTGTCAAGCTGCTCGTATCAAGATTAAACAGCGGCAGAAGCGCCACCGGCCAGTCTTTGAAGGATTTTTCAACCCGGTTACGCCGTCTGCAGCGGCTTGCATACGGGGCTGATGAAGTGAACGTTAATGCCTGATGCTGTGCGCGTTTCCAAACAAGGTGTGATGAATCCGGAGCTGCGTGCGTGGTCCAAGAGGGCAAAAAGGCCAAGCCGTGACTTTTTTTGTTCATATGACATGTACTTGAACGTAAACATCTGCTCCGTGCCCACCGAGCATCTCTTTTGTGCCCCAAGTCTTGGCGTACGTAGGCGCTCTGTGCTCTGTCCCAGCTCGTACAGAACGGGGTCAAGGTCCCCCCTGGTTCTGGCAAGGCGAGAAAGCGAGTAGCGACATGTCATGAGCTCTGCTCGTCCGGCCGCACCTTCTCATTACATTTTTGCACCTTGGATTGCAATCTGTCTTTGCATCCAAGAAGCCCCGAGTCCCTAAACTGTCCAAAAGCAATCCATCTGCGAAGTGGCGTGAGGAAATCGCTCGGCCATGGAACAGACATGACAAGTGAATGGGGCGAGACCAGGGTCACGGATTCGACACCACCAAGATACGTAACTGCAGCATACATACTAAGTACTATACGTACCTACCGTACGGATGCGTGATCCATCCACCTCTGTCACTTGAAAGCAACACAAGTCGCGAGCTCGCCACATGCATCGAGGCCCCTCGGCGTCATCGAGACGTCGCAGCCTCTCGATTTCGAGCCGGCCGGAGAAAGCAGCTCTAGCTTCTGCCCACCGACGACGACGGCGACGTCCTTTTTCCTTGACCCGCGGGGTTCCGCTGCCTGCTCATCCACCACCGCCCGAGCCAAAGTAACTAGACAAGTCATAACCTCCAGCCAGCTGCTGCCGCACCTCTGCACCAACTTCCACCTCGACGCTGACTACCAATTCTCGGCTCTCGACTCGCGACTCTCGGCCCTCCCTTGTCGACATTGCGAGTTTAACCCCCTCCCTCCCCACCGCGCGCCATTGGATCGATCGGCACAAGGCCCCTCCAGTGTCATCAGTGTCATCGACTCTGCGCCGCTGCGGCGTCGGCTGCGCGCGCACGCACGCACCGTGATTCCCTCATCCCCGACATGTCCTTTCACGGCGATCATCAGCGCCGCTACGGCCAGGTTCCGCCGGTCCAGTATGCCGTACCTGGCCAGCCTGTCTATCAGCCTGTTGCCGACCAGCGAGGAACCGGCGTGGCCCGGCGGCCGAGCTTCGACGCTGGTGACGAAGCCGCCTACTACGAGCGCAACAATCAATCCCAACTGCGTGACGACGATGAACTGTTCCTGTCGGGGCCCGCTGCGAAATCACCCGTCGCCCGTCATGCTTCCGCCGCCGCCGCTATGTCCGGGTTTCAGCATCGATATCAAGATGCCACGCCCTCAAATCCGACATACAATCCCCAGACCTTCGGCCAACCCTCGACGGCCAGCTTCCAGAGGACCCAGTCCAACGCCCTTCCCTATCACTCAGGGTCTCACCCTCCCGCCTTGTCCACGGTGACCACCCCGTACAATGCCTCTTCATCGCCAACCACCAACAGAACGCCACAGGCTTACAATCCCGCCGCCTATGCTCCCGCCTATGCTCCCGCCAGCGCTCTCTCCCAGCGGCAGCTTGCCTACCACGGGCATGGACATCCTGCGTACGATCAGGCCCATACCTTGCCTTCCATGCCCGCGGCCTCTTCGGGGTATGGCCAAGCGCCGCTCGGCAGCTACCCGTCCACCTTCTCGCAGCCGTCGAGAAACCCGCCTTTCTCTGGCGTCCAGCAGTCCTTCCCCGCTGCGAATCCCTCCGCCTTTGCCGCGACAGTGCCTCATGGAACCACGACGCCCTTCGACACGATTTCTCACGACTCCTCTCACTATAACCCAACTCCTCTTTTCGTCAGCCACAACAAAAACGGGTCAGCTTCCTATGCAGCGGGCGCTCCTCAAACACTGCATCAATCTCCATTCTCCACCCCGTCCCCTGTGGCAGTGGGCCAGGAACTTGCCGGCGCCAACGACCAGCATTCTTTCTACGGTCGTCCGCGATCAGACTCGCAAACCTCGCCGGTCAACTCTCCCCAGAGGTCGGGCCAGGAGTCTCCCAGACTCCAACGACATCCCACCAATGCCCCGTTACCAAGCCGGCCAATGGAGGATGTCCCGGAGGAATCAATATCGTGGTATGATCATGGGCAACCACTGCATCCCGAGCCAGATGACGAAGAGCGGATTGTCCAGGAAAGCATTATGCAGGACATCGAGACCGAGCTGAGACGGGCGAGCGATGCGTCACATCGCCGATCCTTGTCTATGAATGGCCAGATATCGGCGGTTCAACCTCAGCATGTACGCGCCTACAGCTCCGCGTCAGCGCACTCCCCTGTCGGCAGCAGATCTTCTCAGAGCAGAGTTTCAAACCACTCGCCTTATGATGAAGAGGAGGAGGAGGAGGAGGAGGAGGAGGACGACGACGACGACGACCCAGAGGGCACAGCTGGCGTGCTCGCCATGCAGCAAGCGGAGCTGGATGATCAGCGCTTCAGCGGCAACACATTCATGTACAGCACCGCCGCCAATGACAACGGAAGCCCGCCAACCACCGCCAGCGTTCCCCCTTTGCCCGAAGAGCAGGGCCAAAGCAGCGACAGCGACTTTGGGGGCATGGACTTGGGCATGTTGAGTGGGGGTTACGCCGGAGGCCTGATGTACGGTGCCGACATCGGCTCTCCACCCAAGTCATTTCCATTCCATGGAGGTTCTCGCCCGTTGCCGACTCCGGGATACCTCAGCTCGCCGCGAGCAGACGCTGAGACGGCCGCAGCTTACGACAACGTCGGGGTGGACTATGGGGGAACAGGCGGACTGCAGGCCCCAGAAGCCCATCGCCTGAGCTTCGACGAGGGACGGGAGGAGCGGGTGTCCATACATTCGCAGCACTCGCAGCACTCGCAGCACTCGCGGCGTTCGCGTCACAGCGGCAGCGGCAGCGGCAGCGGCAGCGGCAGCAGAAGCGAATCGCCGGCAAAGGACGATTACCAAGACTTGTTCTATCATCCCGGCCTTTCAAGTCGGCCCCTGCCCGCTCTGCCGCCTGGCTCCGGGTCTGATAGCAGCTCCATGCTCTCTCCCCGCAACAGCGTACGCTCACAACATCAACAGTCGCATACTTGGAACGCCGACGCGCCTTACTACCAAGCAGAGGCCCCGGAGACATACTATCAAGCAGCAGGGCAATCGACGCCATATCCGGAAAGATCGATATCGCTCGGCGGTCACAGCCATACGCCGCAGGTCGTCGCCCCTGCCCGGTCGAGAACAGATGCCGCCGAGGAACGCAAGAAGCTACACCGCCAGCAGCAAGGCCCGGCGCTGCCTGACTTCCCCGCGGGCACCGGCCCCTCGGCGGCCGCTTTCGACGGCATCACACTTCCAAGCGGACGCAAGAGGAAGTTTGTGCCGTCCAAGCTCACTGCGGCGGAGTACGACAAGTGCGTGGAGCCATGGGCCTTGAGTGGTATCGAGGAATGGATTCGCACCATGGGCGAGGGCGAGCTGGACCTGCGGGCAAAGACGATTGAGGAGGCAGTGACGAATCTCTTCGCCTTCAAGATACCCACCATGAACGTCGCGGACGCGGAAGCGATGAGCAGCCAGATTGTGGCCAGAATGCTCGAGTCTCAAATGCTCCAGCCTGATGAGGAATGGGTCAAGTTTGGAGAGGGCCACATCTCGGGCGTTTTGTGGCAGCTGACGGGGTCTGGCTGCTACGCTCCCAAAGTTCACGACGTCGAAGTTCACGGCCGTTGCTACGCCTATCACTGCACGCGCACCTTGAAGAAGGTCGACCTCGAGGCCTATTCGGAGGAGGTCAAGGGAGCAGATGCCTGGAACGTGTTTTACCGTCTGAAAAAGGAAGACTGGGAAGCTAAGCCGAAGAAGGAAGTCGACCGTCAGAACATCTTGCACGAGATCGTGACGGGCGAGGAGAACTACATCAAGCAGCTCGACATCTTTCGAACTCTGTACCGGGACGACCTCCGGACGCGAAACCCACCCATCATCCACCCCGACAGACGAGACAAGTTCCTGGCTGCAGTCTTTGGAAAGCTCGACACGGTGCTCCGCATCAACAAGGATCACCTGCTGTCCCAGCTCAAGTACCGGCAGCAGGAACAGGGTCCATGGATTGTCGGCTTCAGCGACTTGTTCCGCGAGTGGATCCGTAAAGCCAAGTCGGACTACATCGAATACGCCACTGGGTATCCGCGGGCCACATACATGATCCGCAAGGAGGCTGACAAAAATCTGCTCTTCAAGAAATTCCTAGAGGACAGACAAAAGCACAAGTCGTCGTCCAAACAAGACTGGACTCACTTCCTCATCACGCCGCTGCAGCGGCTCCAGCGCTACATCCTGCTGCTCCAGAGCGTGGATCACAAGATGATGTGTGACGGCGAAGAGAAAATGAATCTGCAAAAGGCCATCCAGGAGATCCAGACCGTGACGCACGAGTGCGACGCCAAAGTGGCTGAAACCAACAAGCGCGTCGAGATGATGGAGCTGGACCGCATGCTCGTCCTGCGACCCGGTTTCCAGTCTGTCCTGAATCTCGATCATCTCGGCCGGGTGCTGATCATGCAGGGCGAGCTCCAACGGATGGGGTCAAAGGGAATGAGATGGGTCGACACCCACGCCCTGTTGTTTGATCATTATCTCATACTAGCCAAGGTGGTCATTCCCAAGGATGGAAAGGGGGAGCGCAAATATGATGTGTCGAGAGAGGTAAGCTGGCCATAAACCCCCCCCCCCCCCCCCCCCC
>JMQE01002011.1:0-48935 GCA_000731825.1 Hypocrella siamensis | reverse complement strand
GGGGGGGGGGCTTCTGGACGACGAGCATCCGGAAGATAGGGAGGCAGGCGGCAGGCTAGTCCGTTTGCAGTGGAGCCTCAGCACAAAGCCGCATTTTGCACACCTTGTCATTGGCTGCAACCATGACTCGTGGGAACTTTCGCCCCCGCACAAAAGTCTCTCCCCAGGCCTAGACAAGACCGGGAACCCCGTACCCACTGAAAAATCCTCAACCCGGAAGACTTTGCTTGGACGAGAAAGACTTTTCAGATTATGCAGCTCTGTGGCGTTGTGCTTGATGTACTTGATGTGCATGGACGTTCTGGCGAGTTGTGCTCACCCTATCCACACGAACCTTTCTAGTGGCCAACAAAGTTTACTCGGCCACTTGGTGGTAGCGACGCGCCAGAGAGGAAGAGGGCAAAACCCGAAAACCGAAAGAAGGAAAAAAAAAAAGGCGCAAACGCCCTCCGTATTCGGGTCCCTACCATGTCAGCGTGCGTGCGACAGTGCAGACGGCCGTCCATCTCCTCCAGGACGTGGTCGTCGCCGTCGTCGTCGGTCTTTGCTCCATCTCTCTAGACTGCAACCTAAGACCAGGATCAAGATCTGACGGCTGATGGGTGGCACCGAGCATCAGTTGCCAAGAAGGATTCCCCGGGCAAAGGGTCTTGCAGCTCGCGCCGTCGCTGATCAAGTTTTTCCTGGGTCGGTCGTCTTCGTGCCGATTTTCTTGTCCGAATCTATTGAGCCGGATTTCATGCCCACAGAAGAGGAGGCAGGTACTTGCGTACACACATCGTAAAAAAACAGTCGCTGTTTACATGGAGTGCGCCTACCGGGTTTATCGGCAAGAAATCAAGGATATAGCATGCAAGCCGTCTCGCTGCTGCACACGGCATCGGGGCGGCACAAGTCACAGCGGGTGCATGTCTTTCGGCTGCTTGACTCTGCGACTAGTACGGAGAAGGGAGAAGTTTCATCCTGATGAAGTGAGGACGTGAGCCCGCGGCTTGGAATGAGTCCGGGCGACACGAGTATCTTCATGGTCGTGGTGCATGAACATGACCATGGAACCGACTTTTTTCTTCTCCTTCCGAAACGTGTAATTACGCAAGAATGCTTCTTCCGACCCCAGAGCGTCGACGTCATTTGGCCTGTGGATCCCCACCCATTAGCATCATACTGCACCCACCTGCCTCGCTGCCTCGACATTTGCGGACTCTTTCCACGGACCCACCTGCTCTGAACACGAGTCATCCGGAGTCCGAGCCAGAAAGGTACGTACGTGGCATTTATGCTGCCAGAGAGACGCAAACAACATCACGTCAGTCATAAGCCTCAGGAACTATAACTTCCGTCTCCTAGTCGGCCCTCCTTCATCACCTCCAAACCATAGCAGGCTGGTGGCCATGTCAATGTCCCTCGACTTTGGGTGGAAGCACCCGGGCTTGTCCCTGGAGAAACATGAGTCGTCCCTGGCAAAGCGTCATCGCACCCACCCAGTCCTTGTCGTGCCAGGTGCCCTTCATCATTTATGCTGGGCGGACGTTTGGTGTATATTCTGTGCTGTGCCGTGCTGCGAGGCAGCATAATGGACTGGGCCCCTATCATTGACGTGCATGAGATTGCGTCCTTGTCGCCATATGATTTCAACATGTGACCAGTCGACTGTATACGGCATCTCCGCCGTGCTGGGCGCCCGCTGGACACAATTGATCAATGATGGCGCACTGGCCCGTATGAGGCGAAAGAGAATACGATGATGTGGGCCGCGGGAACGATAACATACAATTGTAGCACGCGATGGCACTTTGAACCCTACGGAGGAGGCGCGGGAACGAGAAGCCCACAGGCATTTCCGGCAGAAACGCTGAACGAACGTTCAGGCGTGCGTGCAACTGGGAGGAATGGTTTTTACGGGGAGGCCTGGCCGGTTGGTGGCACCTGCTCTCAGCAAAACACACCAGATGGACCGAGCTCACTCGCCCCGCAGCGAGGCAGACCACCTAGTTGCCCGTCCCGTCAGCTCGCCCTTGCTTCGCCGTCCCAAGCTGCCTTCGCCCTCGTGTGCCGTGGCCCGACCGAGAATCACGATGCAATTCGACCCAGAGAGCTGAGGGAGCTCGTCGCCATGCCCGGGTATGCAACTGGCCATGCCTCGAAGCGAAGTTTTGGTTCCGCAACTTATTCGTAGTAGCTTCGACGGCACGCTCCACAGGTCAGGTCGTTTACGGATTTTTGGAAGGCGCGCTCCATCGCACCTGGGATGGCATCCCAGCCAGTTAAAGACAGACGAGAGAGCTCCCCCGCCGCTGACATCATGTCTCGCGCCTCCGAACAAGGACGCACGAGTGACGGTGAGGAAGCTGCCCATCAGGAAGATGCCCGAGACGGAACCCGGCGGACGGATCCATCAGCGGCGCGACAAATCACGTCGCGTTTGTTGAACGAGAGCTCTCCTTTGCTCAGCAGCGACGAATCAGACACGCACCACGCCGACAGAGCAAGCTCTACGTCAAACCAACACCATGATGTGGACACGAGCCAGGAGACAAAGGGCCTCTGGTACATGCTCATGCTCACCATCAGCATTGGCGGGCTGCAGCTCGCCTGGTCTGTCGAGCTGTCCAACGGCTCTCCGTACCTGCTATCTCTCGGTCTCAGCAAGTCGCTCATGGCCCTCGTCTGGATTGCCGGGCCTTTGACTGGCACGCTCGTTGTGCCGTACGTCGGGATCGTGAGTGACAATTGTCGCCTCCGCTGGGGCAAACGCCGTCCATTCATGGTGGGCGGCACCCTTGCTACCATCACCAGCCTTCTGTTTCTGGCCTGGACGCGCGAGATCATAGGAGGAATATTGGGCATCTTTGGGGCTGACGGCCAATCAGAAGGTGTCAAGGTTGTCACAATCATTGCAGCCGTTATTGGTGTCTACGTCCTCGACATCGCCGTCAACACGGTTCAGGCAGCCATACGGGCTTTGATTGTAGACTGTGCCCCAGCGCACCAGCAAGAGGAGGCCAACTCCATGGCCAGCCGTGTGACGGGCGTCGGCAACATTGTGGGATACCTCGCTGGATACGTCTCCCTGCCCTCGTACCTTTGGTTTCTCGGGCACACGCAGTTCAAAATCCTGTGTGCGCTTGCCAGCGCGGGACTCGCAGTCACCATTGCGCTCAGCGTGGCGCTGATACAGGAAAGGGATCCTCGCAAAGACGGATCTCCCAAGAAGAGGACACCGGGCATCTTGAAATTCTTCTTGAGCATCTTCAAGTCGATTCTCCGCCTACCACCCCAGACAAAACGGGTGTGCCAAGTTCAGTTCTGCGCCTGGGTCGGCTTCTTTCCGCTTCTGTTTTACAGCTCCTCGTACATTGGAGAAATCTATGTCCAGCGGTTTCTGGCAGAGAAGCCCAACATGTCACCCGAGGAGCTGGATGCCCTGTACGAGAAGGCTACGCGGATCGGCACATTTGCTCTTTTATTGAACTCCATTGTCAGCCTCATGACCAACGTCTTTCTCCCGTTTTTCGTCGCTCCCACATTCGATGGTCAACCGGTCTCTGGGACGCGCCACCGGGCAAACAGCGCAGACACGAGGCACAGGTCGCAAGGTTCATGCCTCGATCATCTCAGGATACCGGGATTCACGCTCAAGAGGGCATGGCTGGGCTCTCTACTCCTGTTCGCGATATGCATGTTTTGCACCGTGCTGGTCCGGACTATTGCGGCGGCAACGGCGCTCATAGCTTTGGCAGGCATCACCTGGGCCATGACGCTCTGGGCTCCGTGGGCCATCATTAGCGCCGAGATCAGTAGGCGTGACGTTGTTGCCCGCGCCAAGAAACTTCAGACCATGACCCCACCGACGGACAATGAGTCGGCTGCGCCATCTTCTAGCCGAGATTCGGCAGAGTTTGACGCTGAGAGAGGGGGAGGAGACGACGAAGAAGAGACGGATCAGGCAGGTGTCATCTTGGGCATTCACAACATGGCTATTGCGGTTCCTCAAATGGTCTCGACGCTGGGATCCAGCTTGGTATTCAAGCTGGTGCAGAAGCCTCGAGGCACGCCGGGTGACCGCAGCTTCGGCATCGTCATGGCGCTCGGCGGCGTCTTTGTACTGGCATCGTGCATCTTCGCCGTCAGGATCAAGGAAGATGCCGCGCCATCTGAGGAGTCTGCCGCCCATGAGGGGCAAGACCGCGGGCTGCTATCCAGTGACGCTTGATGGTAGGACCATGTCGTATTCGTGGCGGTCATTTGCCAAAGATGAGCTTTGTCATAATATGCTTTTCTAGGCAGCATCATGTGGGCACGCTTTTGGATCATGGCGCTGATCACGCGCATTCATTCATGGCGTCGAGGTCGGCTGGATTGAGTTTTTCCCCCTCACCGTGACCTCCCATCTCGTCTCCTCTCGGGCCACGTCGTCGAGAGACAAGCTTTTGTGAAATGAAGAGACTTTGACGGGAGGCCCCCCCCCCCCCACCAGCAGGGCGTGTTTCGCATCTCGTGACATACTCCGATGGCAGATCTGGTCTTGGTGCGTAGGTTCCTCTGGGAAGCAGGCGTGTGTAGCAGTCCTCTGATGGAAGTAGCACCTCCAAATGGACCCAAGGTTTGCCGCAGGATGTGCGTGGTCGTTGGAGGATCACGACAAAGACACATCATGCTTGCTTGTAAGTAATTAACACAAGTAGCGAATGGGTGGCGAAGAAAAGAAGAGGCGCAAAGCCATCTAGGCAAGGAGGCGAGGTAGTCTGCGGCGAAGAATAAAAAAAAAGTTAAATTTATGACACGCTCTGTCTGAGCCAAGCGCACATGTGCGCCTCTTGCCACGCCTCTTGGGGAGGAGAAGAGGTGGATGAGAAAATGTGGACCTTGTTCTTCTCCATTGATTAGATGGTGGCTTGGGCAAAGCAACGACGATGCAATCAGCAACACACCGAGTGGGTGAGCATTCTGAGTGACGATTCTTGTCTTTGTTGAGTGATTCATTTGAGATTTTCTTGTGACCTTGATGCGATATGAAAAGTATTATACAAGCTATAATGTCAAATGCTTCATCCGCCACACCCAGCGTAAGCAGACTAATGCTAACATCATATGACATGAGCGACGATGCGCAGCGGTGGGTAAAGGTTTCTTTTTTTCTTTTTCTTTTTTTTTGTACCATGAGAACAGAACCTATAGGGTACCTTTTTCCTAACGCCGCTTGGATCTGCAGACTTTGTTGAGGTTGTACGGAGATGCTAGATTACAAGAAGTCCATGATGTAGCTGTGATTAGCTGGGATCAAAATATGAGGCAAGACCGTCTCCTGATATATTTAGTTTCATTCTTTTCTACATCATCTCGTCTAATTTTTTTTCCAAAATTCTATTTCATATCTTATGTTGATGCTTCATTTTTATCCCAAAGGAGGGGATATAAAGTGTCTACCACCACGGCTTGGAAGCGTCCCTGATGACATTTGTGCCGCAGTGCGTCTCGCCTCCGCGCCGGTGGTGGTCGAACCAGTCGTCCATGAAGGTGACGCGGACGTCGGCGAGGGCGTAGGCGCGCGCCACGGCAGCGGCTAGGATGTCCTGGCCGTTTATGACGGGGCCCCAGGGGTTCGGGGCGAGGTACTCGCGGTTGGCGAAGAGGATGCCGTTGATGGTGGCTGGGTAAAGGGCGGCGACTCGTTGGATGGGTTCGGCGCGGCGAAGGGGATGAGCGTGAGATGCTGATGCTGCTGCGGCCTCGAGAATGGTCGGAATCTTGTTGGTGGTGGTTTGCGCGGCTGGCTGCTCGGCCGTGTCGTCGTCGTCGTCGCAGTCGAGTCCGCTGCCGGCTGTGTAGTACAGGCCCGGGATGCGGATCATGTCGTCTTCGGAGATGCCCGTCTCGCGCTTGACAATGTCGACGTTGTGGGCTATGCGGCGGGCGCAGTGCTCGGTGATGGCTTCGAGGTCCGCGAGGGCCAGGACCTGGTTGATGGTGTGTCGGGGCAGACGGCAGTATGAAGTTTCTGTGTCGTACGGGAAGCGAGGTCGGGAGAGGGCCGGCGACTGGCCGTGGCCGTCGGCTTGGGCTTTTTGGAGCAGATGCAGGCCAGCCATGGGGTCGTGGACGGCCATGACCCAGCCGCGCGAGTTGTTGGCCGGGACGAACTGCATGTACTCGTCCGTGTGGCCGACGGAGAGCCAGTCGTGGTCCAGCTCGATGGGGTCCTGGACCTCCTGCGCTCTCAGGAAGGAGACCATGTTTGGCTGGCAGCCGGCCCGGGTTCCCATGATGGTCCGCCCGGCGGGATAGTGCCGGCCGTTGTGCGTGTGCGGCGGGATCGTCTCCAGATTGCCCAGGGAGTCGGGGCTCGTGTTGAAGCCCTCGTACAGATGCGTCGCCGCGTGCTGCACCGCCCCGACCGTGTCTGATCGCAGCTCCGTGAAGACCTGGCGGCCCGCGGCCCGATGCGGCTGGCTGCTCCGGATCATGATGCGCAGCGTCACCGGCCCGTTGGGGCCCGGCATGCTCGTGTACCCGGGCTCCAAGAAGTCCTGGGCCCAAATGTCGATCCCATCCAGCTTGACGACGGGCTTCTGCACCCCAGCCTTGTCGGCGTATCCTTCGACAAAGTCGACGAACTGGCCTTGGGGCGCTCCCAGTTCCGTGCCTGTCACGGTCAAGACCTGGTCCGGGTCCTGCAGCGTGTGGTGCGTCAGGACCGGGGCAACGCGGAGAGAGACGCCATCGCTGACCGTCTCGCCGTCGTCGGTCACGTTGAAATGAACCGTCACCCTCCCGTCCCATCCGCCGGGTCGGCGCACATCTCTGGCATCGATCCCGAGCATCAGACCACGCCGCAGATCCGCACTGCCAAAGGTGTAGTCCTCGCCGACAAATTTCCACGAGTCGCCGACCCTGTGGAACACGCGCACCTTTTCCCGAGCAGCAGACGGTCCCGAGACAGTCACCGTCGCTGCGGCCGATGTGCCCAGGTCGGGGTCGGGAACCGTCCGAAGCGGCGCCAGATACTTGGGATTGCGCTGGATATTGTCAGAAGCGTCGTGGCACTGATCGAGATGCTCATCGGGCGTTGCGTCTGTGATGAGAGAGGAGCATCGCTGATTCGTATCGGCAATGTTGGCCAGGAACAGAGCTCCGCGCGTTTCTGTCCAGGTGTCCTTGCCATCGACGTCAGAGGTCCCTAGCACGTCTACCCTGCCGTCCCGGTTCGTGTCAGCCAGGATCACGGCCTTGAGCGCATGACTGGTGGACGAGAGGCCGAGGACCAGTGCTGCAGAGGTGCCGAAGGAAATGCATCGCCCTGGCAGCCGTACCATGATCAAGTGCCTTAAGGAGAGATGGGGCGAAACACACACACACACACACACAAACACACAACTACTTCCACACGCAAAGGAATCAGATGACGGTATCTCTTTTTGCTCGTCGTTTGCTGCTTGAATCCATGAATCAAAAAAATGACATGAATCATGCCATTTTATAGTGAGGCTGTTGCCGAGTGATTCAACGATATCCGGCCCAGCCAAAGGGGAGCTTGCCCTCCCCTGCAAGTGTGACTCCAAACTGCAAGCTCATGTTGAAGCCATGTTGATTGAGGTGACGTCGAGATCCAAAAAGAGTACCTTTTGGTCTAGGCTTTCTCACAAAAGGCGACTCGTCTGGTGGGCTTTCGTACCAACGAAACGCCCCAGATGCTATCTTGAAGTCGATAAGTCTCAACCATTCACCCATTCACCCAGCCCATGTCAACTCAAGGCGCACAGAGACACTCTCTCAAACGGCTTGAGTGCAACGCAGTCAAAAAAGAGGCGACAGAGCAACTCGAGCTAGGCGGCCAAGTTGCACTGCTCCCCAAACTTTCACACACGTCTCGTCCAAGAGCATCGACACGCTTTAGGCCATGTGGAAACCCGGTGTGGTGTCGGGAGATGAAGGGCCTCCTGCTTCCTCCATCCGGTATGACACAGGGCTGCCGGATTGCCCATTGGCATCGGCTGTTGAGCGGCATTCCGGTCTTTGACGCTCCATTTACCAAGCAGATGCCGGACGGTGTTGGATACGTAGCTGGCTGGCTAAATTTTGGGTTTCGGATCGAATGCTTATCTGCCCGTCGTATCAGTCGACCCTGGTTGTTTGGTTCTGCTTTACTCGTGAGTGGAGTGGCCCCACGATGGCAGAAGCAAGATTGGAACATCAGGCAGAAGAAGCGGATTCGACAGCCAGCACAATTCACGGACTGATCATTGATCAGGAGGAGCCAATCCAGCCAGTCGCTTCGGAAGACAAGATGGTTCTCAAGCATTGAGCTTTCCAGTGTGCGTAAAGCCAGCTCAAGTCAGCATGACGAAAGGCCCTGCCGGGGCAGTCAAGGAAGGCCGCTGGAGGAATATGTGATGATGGCATGCCCAGCCAGCCAGCCAGCCAGCCATACGAGATTCGTCCTATGGAGCACGGAGCACCTCAGTCGTTCAGTCCATGATGAAACAATGGCATGCAACGACGCCGAATAAAAAATATGGGCCGATGATGGCGACAATGACGGCAGGCGGATGTGCATGACGGCGTAGGCATAGGTTGCCAAGGGCGCTCTCGACATGTTGACGTGATTTCAAGGCTCGTGTTGGCTCTTCTCTTTGACATGCTGATGTCGAATCCAGGAATCCAGTGACGCTCTGCTGTTGCAGCCCTGCTGTTGCAGAAAAGCCATAGATGCGGTGATATTAGTTTGTTGGCTCTGTGACTGTTCTCAAGGAGATTTGTCCCTTGGAAAAAAGCCTCCTGCAGGCTTGTTGTCTCTTTGGAAAGCGGCGTCCGGGCATTGTAAAGCAGCTCCTGATGCAACTATAGCCGGAGGGCAAATTAACTACCCAGATTGACGGGTCGACTTTTGATGCACAATGCGATCAAGCGTGGAAGACGCCGCGACCGATGCACACGTCTTTGACTCAGCCAGGATGACGAAGGGCCAAGCTGATGAGAACGAGCAATGGCGCTGACGGAGTGTGAGCAGCGTGGTGGTGGCACTTTGACATTGAGCCCCTCGCATCGCGCTGTGGGATGCGGTGGCATGAGTGTGCCATCACACAAGCTATATAGGATAGAATAAGTGCTGAGACATTCATCATTGCGGCCATAGATTAGCTGGGAGATCGTCAGACTGAAGTCAAACTTCAATCCTACGGATGCCTATCTGAAGGTCGTGTGTTCGAGTCACACTGGCCGCATCTTTTTGCCGCATCTTTTTTTTTAATCCCTTTCCCTTTTTAGGTTTAATGAAAGAAACGAAATACTCCACTGCTCGCTCAAGTGTCTTGACATGGCGCTTGGAATCGTCGGTCCGACTCGGTTTGTCAACACACTAGCAAGCCACTTTCGAATCGCCGTGATGCGAATCAATCAATCAATGACTCTCCCAAAAGACAATAAGGGTCATGTTCTGGAAATCTCCGGAGAACCACCGACTAAGACTTTTGATCCGCGGAGCCGCCGGGGCGCGTGGCTTGGTGGAACCATTTGCCCTAGTTCGTACCTACGTAGCGGATGGTGCGAATAATTAAGACGTTTTGGAAGTTTGCCGATGGCCAATTGATGACCGTTCAGTTCTCAATGCGAGTGACTCGCCCCCGAGCCCGAGCCCGAGCCCGAACCCGAACCGGTCGCGGGAATGTCTGCCGCCGACTTGACTGTGATGGACGGGACGGGTTTGCAGCTGTGGCGCCTTTGATCAAGCAATTATCATTTGATCGTGGGCTGGCACGGGCACGGGCAGGGGCATGGGTTTGGTCTTGGGCACAAGGATGGATGGGAATTGGGATTGGGAAAATAAATCTCTGGAAATATGGAAATTGCCTATGCATCAATCAACGATGCATCTACATATAATATGCATGTATCTGTCTATCTACCTGCCTAGTCTGGGGTGTATGTGGTATAGGAACCTGCTACTTTTACCCTTACATCTTGATTCAGGAAGCCGAACGCGTTGCCAAGGCTGCCAAGAGACCCGGCGACTCCAAAGGAACTCCAAAGCCATAATGTGCGTCGTACGTGCGTGCGTGATCAAGTGACACACGAGAAGTGAATTGGTTTACCGGACTCAGGCTCGGCGACCCAGACACCTGGTACCAGCTGCAAATCGCCGTCCGCCGTCCGCCCTACTTTTTTGCTTGGCCCTCGCCTCGCCAGCAGCAGCTGGCCACCACAACCACAACCACAACCACCACCTCAACCACCAGCCATGCCATCGTGGCCTCTTTGCTTGGACATGACGACTGCCAAGAACAAACCCGCCCCAAAGTCACGGCAGCCTCACAGCAAAGCCTCCGCCCATTGCCGCGTGCCCCCCCCTCTCCCCGACCGTCTGGAGCAACTAGATGCTGCATCCCTGCAATCTTCATGCGTCCAGGAATTGGAAAGGGGGACTCGGTTTCGAAACCCACAAGGACATGTCGTCACAGTCTTCTAGCCAGCCCACGATTCATTCATGGCAGCACACACAGGCTTTTGGCCCCGCCGCGGTCAATTTCCCCAGACAATGCCCCCGTGGGCGTTTTTTGTTGATCAAGGCGAGGCACTGCCTCGTTTTCCAATCTCGCCAGACGCGTCTTCTGCCATCAATCTCGTCCGTCTGCAGCCAGAACATATTCAGTGAAACCTTTTTTTTTTTCTTCGTCTTCTTGAACAATCTCGGCCCAGCAGCTTGCGCGTAGTAGCCATCTCTTGTCAACGCCGCTGTTGACCATTGTTGACGATGCTGGGGAAAAAGTAAGAACAACTCTCCCCATAACACCCCCCCCCTTTCGACGTCCAAAGGCTTCTTCTTCTTGTGCACAAAGTGCCCAAAGCAACCGTCGTCGCTGCGCGTCATCGACTCCCTTCTGATTCTATCGACTAATTTGACTCTTTTCTAGATCCATCAGGGTCAATGGCGCCGAGTGCGGTGCCGAGGCTCTCCTCCTGGGAGCTACCACGTCAGTCGGTGGCTTCCTCTTCGGCTATGACACGGGTCAAATCTCCGCCATGCTCCTCTTCAAAGACTTCATGGATCGATTCGCGCAGACTGGTGATAATGGCCAGAGGGCGTGGCAGCCCATTGTTCAGTCTCTGCTTGTTTCTCTCATGAGTATTGGCTGCTTGCTCGGCTCTCTGTCTGGCGCCTAGTGAGTGCTGATTCTGCTGTGTTTCCCGCGCCATCTTGTCCCTCTGGCTGACGGCGCCACCCCTTTCTGCAAGCACGGCCGATTGGTGGGGGCGGCGAAAGAGCATGTCTTTTGGCGTGGTTGTCTTCATCATCGGAAATGTCATTCAGATCACGGCCATGAACAGCTGGGTTCACATGATGATGGGCCGCTTCGTCGCCGGCCTGGGCGTCGGCAATCTCTCCGTCGGCGTGCCCATGTTCCAGTCCGAGTCCTCGCCAAAAGAGATCCGTGGCGCCGTCGTCGCGTCGTACCAGCTCATGATCACGATTGGCATCCTCGTGTCCAACATCATCAACTACGGCGTTCGAAGCATCGAGGGGTCGGATGCATCGTGGAGAATCGTCATCGGGCTGGGCATTCTCTTCTCCCTGCCCCTCGGCATCGGCATCCTCTCGGTCCCCGAATCGCCTCGATGGCTTGCGGGACGAGGCGACTGGGACAGTGCTCGAATGTCCTTGGCCCGCCTGCGCGGCCTCAAGCACGACCCTCACCACGCCACCGTCGAGGACGACATCAACGAGATGAGGGAAATCCTACAAAAGGAGCGCAAAGTCGGGACTGGCACATGGCTCGAATGCTTCCTGCCAAACGCTGATATCCCAAAGTTGGTCTACCGGACCCTCCTTGGCATCTCTGTGCATTTCCTGCAGCAGTGGTCCGGCGTCAACTACTTTTTCTACTACGGAGCCACCATTTTCAACTCGGCCGGCATATCGGATCCCATCCTGACCCAACTGATTCTCGGCGCCGTCAATGTCGTCATGACCTTTTACGGACTCTATGTTGTCGAAAAGTACGGAAGACGCTGGCCCTTGTTCCTCGGCGCCTTGTGGCAAGCTGCCTGGCTCCTTGTTTTCGCGACCGTCGGTACCGTGCTGCCCCCCAGCCAGAACAAGACGTCTGGCATTGTCATGATTGTGTCTGCCTGCATGTTCATCGCCTCCTTTGCCGGCACTTGGGGTCCCATGGCTTGGGTCGTCATTGGCGAGACGTTTCCCCTCCGCACTCGAGCGAAACAGGCCTCACTCGCCACCGCTGGCAACTGGCTCGGCAACTGTAAGTCTTGACGCGCGTCGCACGATAAGACACCTTGTCGATTGGCAGATTCTTGTTTCCATGGGCTAACGCGTACTCACCTTGGACAGTCATGATTGGATTCCTGACTCCGCTCGCCACTAAGGGCATCTCGTATGCGTTTGGCTTTGTCTTCTTTGGCACCAACATGGCCGCCGCCCTTATAGTCTGGTTCTTCTTATATGAATCCCGGACGCTTAGTCTGGAAAATGTCGATCTCATGTACGGACAGCCGGGTCTCAAGCCTTGGACCAGCTCCAAGTGGGTTCCCCCGGGCTATGTGACAAGGCAGCAGCGGGACGAGTCTCAACCCCGAAGAACGAACAACCAGCCGGCGGATCACGATAAATTCGACAATGACAACAGCGATGTCACCGAATCAAGAGAAGAAGTAGCCTGAGTGAAGGGCGCTTGGCGTTTTATGTTTTCATCGAGAAAAGAAACACGACACATGTTGCCTTGTGCATAACCATCTACAATGCGGCGTTTGACTATGTGTGCATGTTTTCTCAACCTATTCAGGTTTCATGTATTTTTCTTTTCTTCTCTTTTTTTCCGTCTTCGAGCCGTGGTTTGTAAAATTTAAGAGCAAATTTATCCAAGCGAATCTTGTCCGCGCAAACACAGTCGCACTATACAACACAAACGGCTACTACCGCTTGTACCAACATGGACGAATGCCAATCAATCATGATGCTATTTGTGCTCGACGCCATTTCAACTAGAATCTAGCCCAAATGAGAACAACCATGCAGCTACGTGAGTAATATCTCATCTACAAATCAAAATCGGCTTGACGTCATCAAACACTACACGTGCCGCCAAATGAATGCTTTTTACGCCTGCCATGCCTAGGATTCAACGAACCACCCCCACCCCCGACTCCGGCCCTTCAACGATGGTTTGACCTCATGACGTGCGGTCTGGCCGTGACATGTGGGACTCTTCCAACTTTTCTTCCTGGTGAACATCGGGCCCAGTTGGCGATTCGAGTTCGGTAGTGCTGTCGTGCTCAGAAGAGGAGCCCTGTGGTTGCTGACGACCAGCCTCTTCATCGCTAGGCTGTCGCTTCCTCTCGGAGTCCCCCTCGTCCGTGGGCGAAAACTTGCTTCGGACGCGAATCGCCCGACCGTACTTGTAGAACACAAAGGGCGCGACGGCGAGCAGTGTGCTCACACCGGCAATCAGGCTTCCGCCGCCGCCAACGCCGAGAGCGTCAAACATTTGGTTTGTGAAGAGGGGTGCGGCCGCGCCGCAGGCTGACCGGGCGATGGTATTGGCGGCAATGGCAGAGGCGGCGTACATTTGATAGACGTCGACGAGATAGGTGAGGTAAGCGACGAAGATGAGAAGCATGCAGAGAGAGAGGAAGCCGCCAGCTATGGTGGGAACAATCCAGTGCACAGAGCTGTTGACGGGAGGGGGAAAGGACATTCAAGTTAGCAAAATATGCTTTCATAGCATAAAAAGATGCGGTACACAACACCTACTCAAACTCGGCGGACCACGAAAACCAAAACATGGACGCCGCGAAGCCAACGCCGCCAATCATGGCCAGGGGCAGGCGGTCTTCGGGAACGAAATTCTCCTGCTTGATCTTGCCGCTCTTGATCTTCTTGGAGCGCATGTGGGTGTCGACGAGGACGACGCCGCCACCGCAGATGGCACCAACAATGGTGCCGAGCAAGGGAAGCTCTCCGACGCCCGAGTTCCAGCCGCGCTGTTTCTGGAAGACGATAGGGTATATGGAAAAGAGCATGTACAGGAGCATGTAGACGACGGCGAGATAGATGGCACACAGGAAGGAGATGGGATCAAAGAGGATGATCCAGGGCCGGGTCAAGGCGATGTGGAAGACGCGCTTCATGGACCGGTCCTGCAGCTCGGCGGGGGCCTTGACGTGCTCGTAGCCGGGTATCTTGGCCTCTCGGACGCGCTCGGCCTTGCGGATGAGAATGGTGGGCGCGTACGTCTCAGGAATGGTGAGCAGCAGGACAAAGGTGAAGCCCCCGAGCCAGAGGAGGACGTAAAAGGCCCACTGCCAGCTCTTCTTGAGCTGGATGAAGCCGGCGATGACGGGGCCCAGGGCAGGGCCGATCCAGACTGTGCTGGCGAAGAGAGCCATGGCGTTGGCTCGCTCCAGGGGCTGCCACAGGTCGGCCAGGACGCCGGGGGAGTTGCTCAGCGAGGCCGAGACCAGGGTGCCCGTCAGGAAGCGGCCGACGAGCAGGCCGCCAAAGTTGGGGGCAAAGGCGCACAGGAAGTTGAAGGCGATGTACGTGGTGAAGCTGATGTAGAAGACCCATCGGCGGCCATATAGCTCGCTCAGGGGTGCAAACAGCAGCGGCCCAGCGCAGTAGCCCAACAGGAAGACAGTGATGGTGAGGCCAGCCGCCTCGGTGGAAACACCAAAGTCCATCGATATCGACTCCAGGCAGCCGCTGGGAGTGCTGGATGCAAAGGTTGCGTTGAGGACGAGCAGGCACGCGCAGATGGTGATGGTCAGGCGCCGCGCCAGAGACCAGTTGCGGGGATTCTCAATGTCGCCTGGATGGAAGTCGACGAGACCATCGTCGTTGAGGAATGGCGGTTCGTCGCGGCTGAGGTTTTTGGTTCGATAGGGTTTGTTGACCGGCCGAGATAAGATTCTGGACAGAGACATATTGGTTCTTTCCGGGCAGGACGCAACGTCCTCGTCCGCTGTGTGTGAACTTGATAACTTCTCAAATAGAGTAACGACACAAGACGAATACAAGAGAATAAGGGGAAGGGGGGGAGAGGGGGCAGGAGAAGAAGAAGAGAAGAAATCAAAAGTCAAAAGAGCCAAAATTGTACTGGGTTGGAATGGCGACAACCTTTTCGTTGTGAGACCTTACCGGGATTGTATTCAACTGGTGTGTGTGTGTGTGTGTGTGTGCTATTGATACATTTGTATGTATACCATGGTATGTACACCACGGTATGTACATATATGCAGTGGATTCGGCCTTCTATGCGAGGCAAATGGCATCATCCCTTTTATCAGGCGAATTGCCGATATCCGTCCTGCTCAATTTGCCGCTGTCATTCCCGCGGACTCCATGCACAAATACACACACACATGGCCGTCATGTATTCGCTGGCATACTAGTACCATGCTGTGGTTACCCGCTTGTGTTTCTCCTCGTGTGTTTATCTCCGGTCCCATTGTGGAGCATCGGCACTTCGCGTCTTCCCCGGCGTCCGGGACCAGGGGAAGTTGGCCACCATCATGGCGATGGTGTGACCAAGAGGTTCAGTTGTTGACGTCAAGCTTTTCGCTTAGCGTGCCCGACCTTTGAAGCTGCAAATGACCTGCACATCGTGGACATGGGGAGAAAAGGTCCGAGCCAGCATGGAAATTGCCTGTTTTGGACGTTGAGCGAAGATTTAACTCGATGCCATCCGACGCCAATGACAAATGGGTGCCGTGAGGGAGTAGCTTGAGGCACAGCATTACTCATCAGATCAGTCGGCGTGGCATCCGAATTGCCGACTCGCCGATTCGTTGATCGCCATGGAAGCTAAGCATGGTCCATGGACATTGGAATGCATCAACGCGGGGCGGGTGCGAGATGTATGTGAGACGTGAGCGAGACTTGAGCGAGATATGAACGAGACGTGAATCAACCAGAGAAACAAAAAACCAATACAATGCACAGGGGGGCCAGGGGAATGTCTACACACTGTACGTTTGCGTTGTGCGGGTGTGGTCTCGGAACAGCCTGAAGAGCAACGAGTCAATTGCCCGAGGAGGGGTCCGGCCGTCAACAAACGTAATGATGATGAT
Source organism: Hypocrella siamensis (assembly GCA_000731825.1). Taxonomy (NCBI): domain Eukaryota; kingdom Fungi; phylum Ascomycota; class Sordariomycetes; order Hypocreales; family Clavicipitaceae; genus Hypocrella; species Hypocrella siamensis. The sequence goes on along the minus strand of JMQE01002011.1, from coordinate 32,855 downwards.
GACGATGATGATGATGATGATGATGCTCACAAGCCTGGTGTATTTCAGCCAAAGTTACGTGAAAAAAAAGATTTTGGTGATGGTGGGTCGTGACCCGGTTGCAGCTGTCCCAGTCGCACCTTCCTCGATGCAGGAGCTTGCGACAACAAGGTCCCTCCCTCCCTGCCCAGCTTCTTTTCGCAAAACTTGATCATGGTTGACAGGGGAGACACATGTCGTCATCGTTCATAAGCCGTCATCACCTCTGCTTTTTTTTTTTGGGTGCCTTGGCTCTCTGCGAATAAATGATTAGCGAATAAATGGTTAGGCTATGTACGGATTGCTTTTCCTTTCTTCTTCTTTTTTTCTTCTTTCCTGCGTGATGCCACCATCCATATGCGGAGTGACGAGTAAGAGAGGGGTGAATGGGCCCCGCTGTAGCGGCCATTCCATTCTTCATCCTCTTTCTCAACCTAACGCTGTCACGAGAATTCTGTCCCAAACCCATACCCTCGAGCAAAGACGACGATGGAACCAGGCGAGCAAGCCGATCTAGTGCGTAGATAGTTCAGCAGAAATAATGCATTCGATGTGGCGAGCACAATTTCTAAGAAGGAAAGCAAGCGGGAAAGAAGAGGGCCGACCAAGAGTGCTGCTTTTCGTCCCGCCGTCGACCCAACCTCCTCCTTCCATTTTTGGACATTGCGGTCGGGGTAAGTGGCATCAGCCGGCTTGGCATCGAGCGGGGTTTTCTGTGTGACAGGCATTGCGTCCATCCGCGGCTCGAGGGGACCATCATATACATATACTGTAGTTCAAGAATAGTGCCAATGCCTTTCTTCTGTCTGTCTACCAGAAAAAATCTGACATCGCCTCGTCAAGACAATGGCCTGGAAAAAGTCGTGGTGTCTTGGTGTCGTTGTTGCGACGACCCACGTTGCATCCGCTGCAATCGTCGGCAGCATCCAGCAACAACAACAAGTCTTAAAACAACATCCTCTCGAGTCCTCGGCGTTCGAGTGCAACCTGTCGCCAATTCTTGGGCCCAGTGATGATGGATTCCCTCCAGCAAGGGAGTTGTTCTCCCCTGACAATCACAGAGCGCTGAAGAGGCAGGTCAAGCGTCACCAGGCCATTGTCCGGGTTCCAACCATTTGCTACGACGACCTTGGCCCCATTGGCAAGGACAAGCGCTGGGCGCCGTTCTATACACTTCAACGTGTACTGGCATCCGTCTATCCTCTCGTGTACGCGCGCACTACATGCACACGCGGTGGCACCAAGACGCCATGCTCAAAAGGAAGAGGAAAAAATGAAATAAGATCGCTGACTTACTCATCTCCTTGTTAGACACTTGCGGGCCACCCTCGAAAGGGTCAACCGCCTCGGCTTGGTTTACACTCTTCGGGGATCCGACGAGAATCTGAAGCCCATATTACTCACTGCTCATCAGGATGTGGTCCCCGTCGGCAGTGAGCATGACTGGAAGTATCCCCCCTTCTCCGCCGAATTTGACGGCGAGTGGCTCTGGGGTCGTGGCTCGGCAGACGACAAGTCGAGCTTGACTGCCCTCATGTCCGCATTGGAGGAGTTGCTGTCCTTGTCAGACCAGAAATGGAGGCCCAGACGCACCGTCGTCCTTGCTTTTGGCTTCGACGAGGAGTGCGGCGGAGAGCGCGGCGCCGCCAAGATAGCCGAGCACCTCGAGAATCGATACGGTCACAACGGCTTCGCCATGGTCCTCGATGAGGGCGGCATGCGCATGAACCAGGTTGATGACGTCTTGTACGCCATGCCTGCTGTCTATGAAAAGGGATACCTGGATGTCTGGTTTGATCTCAACGTCGCCGGAGGTCACAGCTCGACTCCGGCACCACACACCGGCATCGGCATCTTGTCCGAGATTGTCGTCGCTCTCGAAGAAAACCCGTATACTCCCAAAATCATCGAGGACGGTCCCATTCACAAACATTTGCTTTGTCAGGCCCGGTACTCACCCAATGCCCAGCCAGACTTGACGGCGTATCTGCGCAACAATTCGCTCCATGACGCCGCCCATTTCCTGGCCACGAATGGCCTGGCCAGCACAGACTCCAAGAGAAAGGCGCAGTACCTAATCCAGACGTCGCAGGCTGTCAACATCATTCGAGGCGGGTACAAGATCAACGCCCTGCCCGAGACTGTCAAGCTGGGAGTCAACTATCGCGTTGCTCCGCACGACAGCCTCTCGCTCGTCAAGGACAACGTCATCAAATACACCAAAGACATCGTCCGCAGGTACGGCCTTAAAGTCAAGGCCTTTGAAAGAAGCGGTGGCAATGACTACGGTGTCGACTTCGACGGCAACAACAACAACGAGGCCGACTACAACGGCACCCTCGTCATCAGGGCCGGAGAGGCTTCCGAGCCGAGCCCCATTTCTCCATCGACAGGTCCAATCTGGGATCTTTTCGCCGGCACCATCCGCCACACCTTTGCTTTCAAGCATGGCACCGTTGTGCCTGCGCCCGAGGGGATGACGGGCAACACGGATATACGCCACTACCTCGGTAGGATATCTTTCTTTTCCCCTTTTTCCTTGCTTCTTTTTCGGTTGAAGGAAACGCAAGCTCGTCTGGCAACGTATTGATTCCTCCTTTACAGGTCTTACTCCCCATATTTACAGATGGACACCCGTACCAGCTAGCGCAACTCAAAACGTCCACACCAGAAACGAGCGTGTCCGCATGGACGCCCACATGGAATCTGTCCAATTCTTCTATGATCTTGTGCGCAACTTTGATGCTTCCGACGCTGAGACTTGGGAGGGTTCGGCTGAGCTGTGACTAGATTGACTTGTTAAAGAGAGAGAGAGAGAAGCAGAAAAAAAAAAGAAGACGGAGAGAAATGGGAGATGGGAAAAAAGATTGGTCACACTTTGCCCAACGGAACGGACGAGTCAAGATCTGGAATGGAAAGAGGGCCAGGGAATGATGACTTTTTCTTCTGAATGAATTTAATTACCTTTTTTTTATAATGAATTATCAGGCCAAATGTACTCCTTATGTGAGTGACACTGTTATGCATCCGCCACACCTGGCGGATAATGTATTAAAACAATGGGACATTGACATCCTCCTCCTACATCATGCGATGCTTCTTTCACCGCATCGAAGCGTTTAAAAAAAACGAAATAAACAAATAAACACGGAATTATGCCGAGTCTTCAAGAAATCTAGGGTGTGTACCTGATGTATATATATGTATATATGTGTGTGTGCGTGTGTGTGTGTGTTTTGCGTAGGGATATGAAGGTTCTCCACATCTTTCTTCCCCCCTCTCCCTGTTTATTTTATTTTATTTATTCTTCTTTTATTCGCTGTGAATTACCGTCCAAAGTCCATGGTCTGTGACTTCACAACCAATCCCATCATTGAACAAGTCAAACGTATTAGGCCACTAGCAGACGTGAAACCAAAGGTTATAATAATAGACAATATAGGGTATTGAAAGGAAATCAGGGCATGATGTCTAGAATGTCACGTGTTACTTGGCATTTGATTTCGCATTTCGCTAGATGATGTCTTGGGGTGAGAGTGCTGAGTCTTTTCTTTTCATTTTTTTTTCTTTTCGTTTCTTTTCTCTCCTTTTTTTTTCATGGCGGCATGCGAGAGTTCAACTTAAATCAAAGGAATATACGTCATGTACATTACCTCATCATATCGAAATCTCAACGCGCTGCAAAGAGCATCCGTTATGCAGGAAAAAATTAATCTCTATAGTAAAGACTCTTGCTTTTTGATACAGATCCCGGATCTAATGACGCGCTGGTAATGCAACAAACCGGATTGCTGTTGTTCCCTGAAAATCTATGGTATTCATCGTGCAGGTGCCATTCGAAATCGTGATTCGCAAATAGCCCCAGATCGTCCTGCGCGCCGTTTCTATGCCTGCCTTTCTTCTAAGCCGTCGTCTGAATGTTCCATAGACGCGCATACTTTCCGCCCAGCGCCAGCAGCTCTGCGTGCGTCCCCCTTTCCACCACGGCTCCCTGGTCAATGACGAGAATCAGGTCGGCACTCACCACCGTCGAGAGCCTGTGCGCAATCATGAAGACGGTTCGCCCGGAGCTCAGCGCGCCAATGGCCTGTTGAATCGCCGCCTCCGTCTCCGAGTCGACGGCACTGGTGGCCTCGTCCAGCACCACAATCTGGGGACGGCGCAGGATGACCCGAGCAATGGCGAGGCGCTGGAGCTCGCCGCCGCTCAGTCGCACGCCGCGCTCGCCGAGCCTGGTCCTGTATCCGTCGGGGAATCGGACGATTTGCTGGTGTATCCTGGCCGCCTTGCATGCCTCGATGGCTTCTGCCTCTGTCGCTCCCGGGCGGGCAAAGAGGAGGTTGTCCATGAGGGTCCGGTCAAACACGGCCGGTTCCTGGGGCACGAGGCCGAGGATGTCGCGGAGGCTGCTGAGGGTCACGTCGCGAATGTCCTGACCGTCGATCGAGATGGAACCCCTGGAGACGTCGTAGAACCGGAAGAGGAGCTTGAGCAGAGTCGACTTCCCGCCGCCCGTCTCGCCGACCAGTGCGATGCGCTGACCCGGCTCGGCTGTGAATGTGATGTCCTTCAGTATCGGTCTTGCCGGGTCGTAGGAGAAGGACACGTTTTGAAAGTCAACCTTGCCTCCTGCCCCCCCTCCTCCGCTTCCGAGACGAATGTCCGGCGCCCCGTCCTTGTCTTGAACAGAAGGCTTCGTCTGTATGAGCTGGTACAGCCATTCGGCATCGATGACATGGGTAGTGGCCGAGCGGAGTGTCCAGGCCAACATGCTCATGGGCGACCGGATCGTGTCCCAGTACGAGACGAGGAAAACGAAGCTGGCGAAACTGTCTGTGCCCTGGGCCACTCTCTTCAAGACCAGCCCGGCGGCTGCGACGAGGCCGACCTGCATGATGCCCGACTCCGTCATGCTGATGTACTCGTAGAAATCAAACAGGGCTCTCTCGCTCCGCACCGCCTTCGAGATGGAGACGGTGTACCGGGTCTCCTCGTGCCTTTGGCGGTTGTGATACGCCACCGTCTGCCAGTTGGTGATGGAATCAAACAAGGTCTCGTTCTCGCCGCGACTCGTGTCGTTGACCTGGCGCTCAATCTTGGCGGTCCTGATGTTGCCCTTGTACGCCGCGTACAGATGAAGCATGAAGGTGGCAAGGATGACGAAGCCCATGTTTGCATCGAATTTGCTGCTGAGAACAACGACTGCGACAAAAAAGTCAATCATGATGGGGGCTGTGTGATAGACGATGTCGAGGATGCCGCCGAGGTTGCTGCCCTGCTCGATAGCCTTGACCACCCGACCTGTCGACTTGGACGTGTGATAATCCATGGATAGGTTCATGACGTGGGGGAAGGCGAGAGCCGTGAGCTGTTGGTAGGCGAACTGGGAGATGCGAGTGCTGGCCATGGACGTGAGGGCCTCGAGTGTCGATGCGAGCGGAAAGTTCAAGGCTGCCCAGGTGATGAATTCCTTCCACGGCGCACGTCCTGAACAGGGAAATTGTCAGCAGTGTCACGAGCAAGGTTTGGGTTCCCCAGCTAGGCTCAGGTAGGCAACGCACCGGTGACAAACGAGTGGCTGACAGCCTCTGTCAGGATGCTGAACTGCTTTGGGATCATGTACGTGAGCACTCGTTGGGCGCCGATGCACAAAAGCATAACCAGGACCCAAATCTGTGTCGGCAGATGCTTGTAAGGTAGAATGACCGGCATGAAGACCAGAAGCGTCTTTAGGTAGCCCATCCATCCACCGGCCTCTTCAAGACGTCTCTTTTGCTGCTCCTTGATGTCCCCTTCGCCTTCGTCATCCGTGCTGTCGTCGTCGTCGTCATCGTCATCGCCCCGGCCACCCCGGCCGTCAGCGGCGCCATGAACGTCTCGAATGGACCCATAGCTCGTCGACGTCGTCAAGCCAGGTTCCTGATCGTCATGGCAATCTGTTGAATTTGACAGCAAGCAGCTGTTCTCTTCTCCCATCGCTTCATCAGGTTTCGGTCCGCGCTTCATCGCAGCACAACAAGAAACTGACGCGGCACAAAATAGGCCGAACCGTCCCGCCTGCAACGAAACGAGGCTGAAGCCCCGTGCATCAAGTGCTGGAACGTCAGATACCGCCAGGCTGAGGATGACGGCGTCGGAAACAGCCCCGGCTGCCCACGCCATCATGTACGCTGGCCAGCATGGTGATTCTCCCTCGGCAAGGAAAATGCTGATGCAGGACCAGATCAGGATGCTAGCAAAGCAATACAGCTGCCACTTTCATCGGTAAGATTTTTGTTCTATCTCAGCCAGTCACTGAGTTTCTCCGGAGTGGTCTGCTCACCGTCTCGCTCAGAACAGGTGCCTTGGCGTCGTCGTTTATTGAGGTTGCTTCTACAATGCCTTGCCCAATCTGGCGGAATGATTCGTCAGCTCTGTGCCCTATCTCTGGTGAGATGTTCAAAGACGTGAAGAAAAAAGTACTAAAGAGCAAAAAAAAAAAAAGGCTTGACGCCAAGGCATCTGCATCTTACAAAAGCCAACACCACCAGAGGTGACACTGTTTTCAACCACTTGGCATTCGTTGAACTGACACGATAGGTTATTCGGCGCGAAGGACTCCGAGCAAGTGCTTGCCAAAGCGGCATCGAGGAAACCACAGCCACCGTCGCCACCGGAAAGGCAATGTAGAGGACGGCGAGAGCTGCCTCTTGGGCAGAGCGCCCTCCTGGATTACTGTGGCCTGACATGGCTCGTGCTTTGAAAAAGAGAGGAAGCTTGGGAACGAGGTCGGTGCATTAAAGGAAGAGGAGAACAGACTGGAAGAAAAAAACCCCTGCCCGAGACCTGCCCTTTTTTTATTTATTTCCCCGTCCTTGGCTCTTGGGTGCTCCTGATCTGGAGAGGTTTATAGGTCAATGCCAGTCGAGGACACAGCCTGGACCGATATCATACTGGTGATATTCCCGACTGCTTTAGACTGGCAGAATAGCGTGCAACACCTTGTTGGTCCTCGGACGCTTTCCGAGCTGGAGGCCGTCCATAAATGTATGACTCATATCGCCTAGCAGCGCAAAAAAGACATGTTCGACTTTTAATCGGTTTTTGATTTCAAGGCCTTCTTTCCGATTGCATGCGTCCCACAAGAGCATCGTGCTGAGGACCGACTTCGATGGTTTAGGCGCTGAGTCACTCGCTGCATCAGCAAATGACGTTTGACGTCACATAACAAGAAGCCAATAAAAAAAAAGGATCCAGTTTTCTTTGCTTGATGACTTCAAATGCTTTATTCTCTTATTTTTGGTTTTGCTCTGGAACCATGTTGACTGCCATTACTTAGGCAATATGCACAACAGATATCTCGCTGCAGCTAATCTGCCAGGTCACGGTCCTGCCTAGTCTGTCCTAGGCTGCCATGCTCCTTCCTCCAGCCAACAATGTCCACTGTATTATATGACTCAGAGGGCTCGACTGGGGATCTTGACTCAGCGAATGACTGTGACTTGCTTGCTTGCTCGCTTGCTTATCGGTCTGTGCAGCCTGAATGGCATCGTGTTGACCCTACTTCTGGGACGAAATCGCACTTTTTTGCAGCAGACGTTCCTTCTGAATCCTTTTTTATCGGATTCTGGATTCCGTGCTCGTAAAGAGGCACTTCATGTTTGCACTTTAGTTCTACGAACGCCTTCTGGGCAATGGAACAGAGTCTCTTGCATGCCGTCAAGACCCGTTCTTGCTGAGCCGTTGTACCTATCGGTTCTAAGAATCCCATCCGACAGCGAGAACCAAAATCCTACCAAGCCGTACTAGCTCTCGTGGCCCTTTCGGCAACCAGGGCACCAGCTTCCAGAATAGCCGCGCTCCCGCCCATGATGTTGAAGACCGACACTGACGCTCCAAAATCCCGTCTGATCCAATTGCGCAGCTCCACTGGCATCAAGAAGTCGACACCATACTCGGAAAACGGCTTACGGGGATCGATATCGCCTAGAGCAGCAGACAATGCGCGCGCCAACTTGGCAATCATGGCTTTCACTACCAGCGTGTTTCGCTCGCTCGGCAGGGTAGCCTTTCGTAACAATGTTGCCACGTCGGCTGCGTCCTGTCCATCGCGGCCATCGCGGCCATCCTTTGCCGACTGCCGACCAAGGTTCGCTGCTGCTGCGGTAAATCGGGACAGGAATGGATAGGCCCTCAGCTGCGCCGCTGACACGGAAGGACTCGACTGGTTGACCACGTCGAGGGGCGTAACAGCGCCCGCCATGAGCTGACTCTGTTCACAGGTCCGATCCGGATCCGGTCCTCCAAGTGGCGCATAGTCTGGGTCGCAGCGCATGTCCAGGAGGGCTAGCAAGTCATCAGAGTATACGGGCTTCATATCGCCGACGATGAGGCGAGTGGATTGGTACTCTGCATTTTCTGCCACGACCCCAACGTCACTCATCCAGCCAAGGTCAAGACTCACTGATGTTCTGCCATGGCCGTGGATGGTACGATAGCGGGCCAAGGCATCCTGGAACGTGCAGCCGGCCGCGTAATTCGCCTGCGCAAGACTGCCGTAGAAACCTGCGAGCGATGACAGGAGGATGAAAAAGTCCATGTTGTCTGGAAGTTGCTGGTGTAAATTCCAAGATGAATCAATCTTTGACTTTAGAGTGCGGTCCCATTGTCCGTGTGTCATGCCATCGAAAAAAGCGTCTTGCAGAGCCATTGCGCAGTTGATACATCCCTTGATGGGTGGCAAGTTCTTGATATCGTCAAGAAGACGGCCGAGCTGCGCCGCTGATCCAACGTCGCACTGCACTGTCACCACTTCAACACCGCGGTCCTTCAGCTCCGACACAACTTCTATAGCTGCTTGGGATGAGAGGCCGGAACGAGAAGGAACAACCAAACATTTGGCGCCCTTGTATGCCATCCATCGCAGAATGGCGCGACCCAAGCCGCCTAAGCTGCCGGCCACAAGATATGAGGCGTTGCCATCAAACTGCCAAGAGCTCATTTCGACAGTGTATTTCTTGTTGGCATGTCAGTTCATGATGCGCAAGGAATCCACGAGGTCCCGGCTAGTCGAGCAAGCGAGCACTCACCGTGACCAGATCGTCCCTGTCAACGGATATAATAGTGCGACCAGTGTTCTTTCCGCTCTGCGTGTAACGAAAAGCGCTTTCAATTTCCGTCACTGGATACACGTTTAATGGCCAGGGGTTGACCGCTGTATCATAAGCCACCATCTCCATCACCGCACGAAGAAGCTGACCCAGGAATTCGGGATTGGTCTGTGCGATGTGACGCAAGTCGACGGCGCAGAAGGATGTATTTTTGGCGAAGTAAGACATAGGCAATGGACTATTGGCGTTGATATCGGCCTTTCTAATCTCAATAAAGCGGCCGTACGGAGCTATTCACTGCCAAGAAGCATTCAGTCCATCTCCAGAAAGCGAATTCAGCACCACATCCACTCCATGCCCATGTATTATGCGCATAATACCTGGTAAGAAAGAGGTATCATGGCTATAGAAGATGTGATCCTGAGACAGTCCGAATCATTTGACCAAGAGGTCTCTCTTTTCGTCGAAGCCTACAGTGGCAAATATCTCGGCACCGACACCTTTGGCGATTGCGACGGCCATTTGGCCGGTGCTGCCCGCAGCCGAATGAATGAGAATCTTTCCCCCTTTCTTGAGTCGGGCAACGTGTAGCAGTGAGTAGGCGGTCGCGCCGGGAATCAGGGCCGCAACGGCATCTGCATCCGCATCCGCCATGTGGGTAGGTAGATTGAAGACTGATATTGACGGAGCACGGGGAAACATTCGTAAACAGCCCGGTTTGACCACGCAGACGCGATCGCTGGGGCTGAGCTGCTCACCGGCTGCTGTACCGGTACGCTGTACAACACCAGCACACTCGAATACGAGGCCGTCTCCTCCGATGCGACCTAGGGCAGAAAAGACATCTCGGAAAGACAAAGGCCAAGCTCTGGCCTCGATTTCAACCTCATCAGGCTCTAGTGCATCCACCCGAGCATCTTCGATAAATCGGAGAGTGTCAAGCATCCCAATAATTACCACTGCAAGCTTCAAGGGCGGCCATGGCAGCCACGCAGCTTTTCTGTCTGCAGGCCAGACCCGTGACCGTCTCATCGCATCAAGGGTCAAAGAGTGAACCAAACGCCCACTATGCAACAGGCCGTTGCGGAGGACCAATTCCGTGTCCGAACATGGTGAGTGCGAGTCTTCAAAACAGGCCTCCAGCACCTGCAACACATTAGCCGCGCACGATTGGACGTGGTTTCGCCCTTACGTCTCGCCGTCCATTGACTCAATGAACAGTGAAACAATCTTTTTGGCCGGATCCTCGGACCTCATGACGCGCATGAACCCTTTGGCTGTGCTATGGTGAGGAGGGACCCGAGCACTGGAGAGCTGTTCCATGTCTGGTACGGTGACCCAAAGCAGCTGTCGTGCATTTTGCATCAGGTTTTGCAGATCCTCGAAGAGCTGGGGAGAGAGCGTCGACAGCCAAGGTCTTCCCACCTCTAGCAGCGACACAATCACGCTGGTATCTTGCCAGGCTGCTGCATGATCCCCTGGTTGCGGCAATGCCATCGCCGTCACCTTCTTCCCGGTCGCTTGCATCTCTCTGACAAGCTGATGGTGAAGTCCATCCTCATCATCAATCAGTGCGATGACGTCGGCGTGATCTCGTGCATGAGTGGCCAGGGGCGTTGGCCGTTCATCCAGGTCCGAGCATGGAATGTTAACAAACATCGCTCCTGCGAGCTGCCTTGTGATGGTGGGCAGTTCAAGACACCCTTCCTCCTCCCCCCCCTTTTCTTCTCATGCAGCCGGGATGACTGACCAGGCAATCTACTCGAGATTGCACCCGGAAAAGTTCCTGCTCTGCCAGGTTTGAAGGTATAGGCCATCGATCAGACCAGCCAGAAGCCGATCCATGTGGCCTTTTCAGGACAGGACAGGGTCTGAGGCAGCCTGGATCCGACAAGTTGCGCGTGCTTCTATTTATCTACATATTAATGACTGCGTGCATGTGCAGCCGGTGCAAGTCCGTTGATGGGTTGCATTTTCAGCCCCCAACTCCTGGCTCATGCACATGGTACGTACTCGAGCTGGCCGTTGAGCGTGCGATTGTAACAAACGGTTGATGCTGACAGTGGCACAGCAAGCTCAAGGCAGGGCAGTACAATAGACGTGACGCTGTGCTGACTTATCGTCTCGTTATCCTGGATATTCGGCAACATGGAGTGCTTGACCTAGGTAAAGAAATCAAGCTCAGGCCTCGCCCGCTCGAGAGGAAATCCAAAGGAAAAAATTTCAAAAAGTATAATCAAACAAACAGATACGAGTACACAAGTAAATCAGATAAGAAAAGAAGGAGAATCCACCCAAGTAGTCACTCGAAGCTGCGTCAACGGCTCTTCAAGTGTAAAAAAGGAAAAAAACAGCCGAACCCAACTTTTCGCCAATCTCGGATATAGAAATTTGGAGGAGGTTATTCCGGCAGCTCACAAATATGCCGGTCTGCTGACCAAGGTCCTGGATTTTTCTAGTGAGGGCATTTTGAACCTTTGGATCGCCTTTGCCTGACCTCACATGCCTGGCTACCTGTCTATGCAAGTGACAAGCTCTTGCTCCTTCCTCGATAAAATTACCCCTCACCGTTTCTCGCGATCATCACCCATTTGGTGACAACAGGCCTCGCGGCAGTATCTGATCGTGAGTGGAGGGCCTGTCGCCCGACACGCATCAAACCGATTTCTGCTCGTCACAGTCGCTGTCGCTGTGGTTCAGGACCAGACGAGGCCAAAGGTTCATCGCGGATTTATCATTCAGCCGTAAATCACCGCTGGCGCATCTACAGTATATACATATGTATATACTGCATGTGTATATACTGTATGTATATATGTACATATGTAGGGCTCCAGAGCGACCAAGGGCCGAGACATGTCTCGCCTCGCAGATCCAAGCAAGCGTGTTTCTGCTCGAGCAAGCGCAGCAACCGCCATGAGAGTGCAACTTGAAGGCCCCAACCTCCATCTCCGAGCGCCTCTAGTACAATCTCAGAGCGTACAATGCAGACAGAAATTGACGACATGTTCCTCGAGAAAGAAAAGAAAAGCCACGATGTCGTAGGCCGAATAGACTCCCTCGATAACATGCGCAGGAATGCCTCTGTAGCCTTTCCTGGAAGCAGCGGTGGCCACTGCTACTTTCTCGTGACAAGATTATTCTCCGAGGTTCTGCCCAACTTTTTGCAGCTTACCCCAACAGTTTACATCTGTCTTACAGGACCTTGACCTTGAAAAGAACTGCCTGACGTGAACGGCGACGAATCTTGAATAACCAACACCAAGCTCTGATCAGCGCTGACCAGACCCCGAGGAAGGGGTATCGGCGCGGTGGTGGACTTAGAAATTGCTCACTCCGCATGCTCGAGCCAACAGGTGCGACGATTCTCTCCGCCTCTTCTTGTTACCTCGTTCTCGAGCACTGATCCCTTTGTCCCTAGATATTACTGATTATCATTCGCGTCACCAAGACAGCCATGGAAGCCATCTTCGCACAAGCCGTCAAAGAAGCGGCAGCCCTGAAGAAGACGTCGGTGCCTTGGAAGACGGATGAGCCTTATCCCCAGTCCTACCACGGTTTCGATGCTGCGACGTCTTCCTGGCGTTCCAAATCGCCTTGGCTCGCCGACAAAACCGACGATGCCCAAGGGAAGCAAAGTGCTGACGTGTCCAATATCGCGCTGTTCACCTGGAACATAGACTTTATGCTGCCGTTTGCCAAAGCGCGCATGGAGGCAGCCTTGGCCCATCTCGAACAGCTGACAAGGTCGAAATCTCCCTCGCCCACAACTGCAATTGTAATCCTGCTCCAGGAATGTGTTCCATCCGACCTGGTCACCATCGCCGCCACGCCCTGGGTCCGAGAGAGATTTCATCTCACAGATGTTGACCATGGCAACTGGGCCACCACGCAGTACGGCACCACCATGCTCATCGACTCTCGCCTGCCCATCGGGTCCATATTCCGCGTGCATTACGAAAAGACGCGTATGGATCGCGATGCTCTCTTTGTAGATGTCGTCGTTGGTCGCAAGAAGCTTCGCATCTGCAACACACACCTCGAGTCCATGACATTCCACCCACCCTTTCGCCCTCCCCAGATGCAGCTGGTGGCCAGATTCATGCACGAGGACGGCGTGCATGCCGCCTTGGCCGCGGGCGACTTCAACGCCATCCAGCCCTTTGATCGCACTCTGCACGTCGACGGCGACAACCACCTCAAGGATGCCTTCCTCGAGATGGGCGGCAAGGAGGACACGGACGAGGGCTTCACCTGGGGCCAGCAAGCACCAACAAAGATGCGGGAGCAGTTTGGCTGTTCCCGGATGGACAAGGTCTACTTCTGCGGCCACGCGAAGCTTATCAGGTTCGAAGTGTTTGGCCGGAACGTGCTGATGGATGGGGAGGACGAGGGGAAGCAGATTGTCGCACTCGGAATCGAGAAGCCATGGGTGACAGATCACCTGGGTGTAATGGCCGAAGTTGAGCTCCAGCGTCACAGACAATAGCAGCTTTAGGCGTTTTGCGTGCGCCTACCCATGGGGGCGCAAGGACGAGATTGATTGCTCGTACCAGGATGCCTGATCCTGCTCTAAGCGGTGGCCTGTAGCTTTGGCTTCTTCCTGTCCCAACGGCACAGTCTTTGCTGCTATTTTTAAACCAGCATCATTGAAAGCGAAAGCTCGTGACAAATGTACATGTATGTGCTGTCGTTGACATACATACTAGGTATTTAGGTATATACACACATATGTACCCTTGTCCTACCGTCCTTCTTTACCCACTGGTTTGTAGACGTAAGCGTGAGGTCGCATTTTCGCTGACATGCCGCATCCTGCTTTTAAATCTGGCCGCAGGTTGAGATATCCAGAGCTCGAGGTCATCCTTCTGACAGCATGCCTTATTTTGTTTTCTTTTCGGGCCCAGCATCGACAGACACTCGTTCCCTTCCCTCTGAAATATCCTTTCTCGACCTCCATCCTCTAAACCATTTAAGCGGCGCGAAAAGCCTATTCATTCATATTCTGTCTTCTCGTATGCACTTGATCTTTGGTTCGCCTTACTACTTCGTCACCTTTGCCGAGCTACATCTGTTTTCTCGGTTGGCCAAGGTAATCGCATTTTCTGCGCAGTGAATTGTTACAAAATGTCTTCACCGATTTCATCTCCGGAACTCGTCGCGCAAGATTCGCCGAGTCAGACAATTGCGAGAATCACTGCAGTCACCGTCTTGGCAACTCTATGTGTTGTGCTCCGTTTCGCTATCCGTGTTAGTCGGCATGTCCCTATCGGGCTTGATGAATGGCTGGTCTTCATCTCGATGGTCAGTGCAGAATCTGCCGGTGTCTTTTTTTCATGTCGTTCCCTCCTCCCTGCCCTCCCTGCCCTCCCTTTTTGTTTTTTTGTTTGCTATTTTACAGCTTACGTCCTGCTCACGGCATGTCTCGTCCAGCTGTTCGCATGGGGCGTCTACGCCGTGTCTGTTGTCGGATGTAGATTCAATGCCGGCGGACTGCTTTTCGTACTGGTGAAGACGACGAATCCGCAGGCGGTTGAGGGCATGAAAGTAAGCGCCCTTCTCAAACAAACCTGGTTGTGATTGATCTGGACCGACAGACCCTGTTCTGACCGTGCCATGTAGTTCTTCTTTATTGCTGATTATCTTTACGCCACTTCCATGGCCGCAGCCAAATTGAGCGTCCTGGCCCTGTACTGGCGTTTATTTCCCACCCGTTGGATCAGGCGGAGCACCACGGTTCTTGGTCTTGTCGTCTCTGCGTGGTGGTTGGGCTTCATCTTGATCACGACATTCTCATGCCATCCAATCCGGAAGGTGTGGTACCCTTCTCTGCCAGGCTGGTGTCTCGACCACACCAAGATTTTTATCGGCAAGGCCGTGCCAAACTTCTCAACGGACTTCCTGATACTTGCTCTGCCTCTCGTGGAAGTCAGCAAAGTGCACGCCAAGACACTTCAGAAGCTTTCTCTGGCCGGTGTCTTCCTGCTTGGTGCGCTAGCTTGCGCCAGCAGTGTAGTGCGATTCAGGGTCGTTATGGGGCTGACGAATAACGCAGATGCTTCATGTACGTCACGCTCAGAACCCTCGTTTCTAGGATTGACTCACAAGTTCTAATTAGACATACCTCCGAATGTAATGGTCTGGACGGTCACAGAGAATTGCGCGGCAATTATCTCCGGATGCCTGCCATTGATGCGCCCGATACTTGCCTTATTCTTGGACAAGTCAGGCTTTAGAAGGTTCCGATCTCGCAAGAAGGAAAAGCCTTCCAACCCATCCGGCATTGTCACCTTTGGCGGCGGCGGCGGAGACAGGAGACGCAGAATGGACAACAACCACACTGCTGCCAGCGAGACATCAATGACACAACTTGACAGTGAAAGGGAAGCCCTGGAAGGTGGCGCAGCGAGCCTCCTGCCTCGCGGCGACGCGATGATACGTCGCACGGATGTAGAAGATGGTGGGACTCCGGTGGAAGGTAGGGAGTCTGAGATGCCTATGAATGCAATTCAAGCCCGCACAAGGATGGGGCTTTTGAAGCACCTAGCAACAACTGGGACGAGACAAACTTGGTAAGGGTCTGGATTCAATTCGCGCCTGCGCAAACATGCATTAAACTGCTTTGCGTGTTTTGTTGCTCCAATGATACATTTTCTCTCCATGTTTTATTTCAAAGGGATCAAGGTTCATGGACCCCGGAACTTCAGCTTGAGTGTGTCTGTTAGGCGAGCTCAGAAGCAGATCAAGTGTACGAGTCTAGCGATGTGACCGCACGTCTGATTAAAGGGCTATCATTGTAGAAATTTGAGCCCTTGCTTCAAGTGACTCTGATACACTCTATAGCTCTAAGAACACGCCTTGTGGCTCTGATAAGCCCGATGAACCCTACAGGCCATTTGGCAAGCCCGATGATTTTGACGAGCCTTACGAGCCCTGCTGCGAGCTTTGTGAGGCGTGCCTTCCTTCCCTCTTCCTGCTTTGCTATGATTTATTTGCTGACTTCAGCGTAGTGGGAAATCCTCCTGCTTTTTCATTTGCTTCTGAAACTAAATATTTTACCTCCTTACTTGCTTGATATGCCTTGAAGAGACTCGTTGTTTTTGGGCTCGATACCTCCCGTGCTGCCCTGTGCCGCCCGACGCCTCGTGCCTAATCTAGCCAAGCACCGTGATACCTATTAATCTGCCAGAGGTCTTCAACGCTGCAAGAATTACTAGACCCTGTGATAAATTTTCTCACTAGGGAGCTTAAATGCTACAAGAATTCAGATTTGAACAAGTCTGGTCACCGGAGTGCCGCGTGTAGCTGCCTCCCTTGTACTAGGAGGAATAACGATCGGGTGATTGGTTGTACTACTCCGTGGTCGCTCTATGTATTGTGGATCGAGCTTCGTCTTGCCCCATATATCTTTGCACGTAACACAAGCTGGATCAAAGCACGCATTCCCTTTCAACGAATGATCTCCTCTGCCTTCTTGCCTTCTAGCCTTCTAGCCAGGTAGTTGCGATAAAAGTCCTCCTCTTCGCCGCCTTCTAACAGCTTGATGCTGTCTCCAACTTGCGAAACGTCACTGTGACCAACGGATTCTTGTGTCAGGAGCCAGTCTGCTCCGTCGTTGGTGGACCGTCATCGTCGCCACGAATGAGAAGAAACGAGCCACGCTCAGGCGGCTTCTCCTGCGTTGCTCAGAATCGTCTCACAATCTCCAGATCTTCGGGTTTCACTCAATCTTTCGAGCGTTGGAAACCTCCACTAGGAGCGAAGAGAGCGAAGAGGTACACGCCATGCCGTCAGTCTTGAGCGACGATGACAAGAACACAGTCAAGCGGTTCGTCCCTAAGCAGTCAAACAAGATCCAGGCTGTTGCCGTTGCCAGGCTCTATGTCGCCTACCCGAACCGAGCCAAATGGACATACACTGGAGTGCAGGGTGCCATTGTGCTGGCCAACGACTTGGTTGGACACACGTACTGGCTGAAGATGGTGGACATTTCTGTACGTATTCGACAGCATCATAACCATGACGAGGATACCCATGTTTTTCCGTCACAAAGGGGCTATCGGAAGACTGACCTCTAGAAACACAAAAGTCCTCAAATCAGGGTGTCATCTGGGACCAAGAAATCTTCGACACTTGGCATTACAACCAGGACCGCACCTTCTTTCACACCTTTGAATTGGAGGATTGCCTGGCAGGCTTGAGCTTCGTCGACGAGAAGGAAGCCAAGCAGTTCAAGAAGAAGATGGACGAGCGAGAAAAGAACGCAGATAAGACGACTAAATCAACACTCTTTGGTGGGGGTCCTCAGCCCGTCCAAAAGCACAGCTTGCTGGGAGGTCTCTTTGGTCACCGACACTCGTCTGCTCCCTCACCGGCCAATCCAGCAAAGGCCAGTTCGCCGACCCCATCCTTTCAACATTCGCCGTCTGCTTCCCTGTCCGTGAATGGAAGTCTGGCATCATCGCAGTTCCCCCTGTTGGATGCATTTGACCCATTGTGGAGAGAGCACTTTGGTCAAGATCTCACCGACAAGGGCTTGACCGATGATTTCATCAAGGACAACCAGGAGTTCATAGTGGATTTCCTTCGAGAGGAACAAATGAAACTCAACAGCTCGTCAACGTTGACGCAGCCCCCGTCAAATGGAGAAGATTCAAGATCTGTCCGGGCGCCGCCGCCGCCGCCGCCGCCACCACCTCCCTCATCATCAGCTGGTGGTTTGGCCTCGTCGCCGTCGTCGTCGACAAGGCGAGGAGCGCCTCCTCCGCCTCCGGCCCCGAGACGATCAGGTAAAGGAGATGGACCGACCAAGGAAGAGAGTCCCCCGCCCCCGCCATCTCCTCCTCGCCTCAGATTCAACGCTCCACCCCCGTTGCCGGATGCCGGCAAATTCGCCAACATTGAGCAGCCCAAGCGAAAACCAGCCTCAATACCAGCTGCTCCAGCATCGTCGAACCCCGGTCCGTCTCCCCCTCCTCGCCCCGGCAAGACACCCATTGAACCCGAGAGCTCCAGCCCCAAGTTGCGCGTTCCGCCCGCCTTCACCGGCCAGCGACTTCCTCCCCCGACGCCAAGTCGTGGCCCCGTGCCGCCTCCTCCTCCTCCGTCGCGGATGAGTGATTCTCAAATCCCGCCTCCTGCTCCACCACCACCGTTGCCTCCAAAGGTGCCAGTTGCAAACGCACCCCCCCCTCTTCCGCCGTCCAGCTCGCGACCTGTGCCCCCACCGCCTGGGCCTGCCAGTCTCCCACCACCCCCTCTGCCTTTGGCCGCCTCGTCAAAAGCTCCTTCGCCTCCCGCGCCTCCTCCCCCTCCCCCTCCTTCGTCTGCCGTGCCACCGGCAGCAGCAGGGTTTGCAGTGCCGCCGCCTCCTCCGCCTCCGCTGCCGCCTCCTCTACCATCGACGTCCAGCAACGTTCCCGTCCCACCACCTCCCCCACCCCCGCCTATGCCATCTTCAACCGCTGGTGCTCCTGCGCCGCCGCCTCCGCCTCCGCCGCCTCCGCCACCTAATCGCGACTCAGGGTACGCCTCAGGGGCTCCTGCTGCGGCTGTTCTGCCTGTAGATAAAGGTCGAGCTGCGATGCTGGGAGATATTCACAAAGCAGGAGGTATCGGTTCTTTGAAGAAAGTGGACAGGGCACAGATCCGGGACCGCAGCTCCGCGCAGGTCGGAGATTCAGGAGGTGGTGGTCCGCCGGCTGGTGCGGCTCCTGCGGGTGCGGGAGGCGGCGGCATGGCGGATGCCCTAGCAGCTGCGCTGAAGAAGAGAAAAGACAAAGTCAGCAAGAGTGGTGAGTACCTGTCATCAAAGTTTTGACGTCGAGCGATATATGTTTCTGACAGCTTGCAGATGACGAAGGCGATGAGGATGACTGGGACTAAGGCACCCACACAAGAGACTATCGATGTTCAGCTTCGTGCCGAGAGGCCACCAGAGTACATAGCCATTATACTATCCGTGTCTCTGCAGCTTCCGATCCGGACTCACATGAAGTGATACAATGGATCGCACGGCTTTCCAAACGCTCCGAAAACTTGTCAGTTTTTTTTTTATTTAAAAAAAAAAGTACATAGGAGAGGCGTTTTGATGACGACTAGGAGAGGAAGGGGGGACGAATCCCTGGTCTATATCGTATTGCGTCGAAAGGAAGAAGAGAGGCCAAGGATAGAAATGTGCTGCTATTCTTCAGATTCGAAATCACGACACGATGGATGACGTTTAAGAATGGCGGAAGAGACATACCATCATTTCATTCATTGCTCAAAATTGTCTGTTTGACAGGACTGTGAATCCCTTGGGCCTGCTGTGGATCCATAGCACAACTCAAATCATGATGGCTCAGGGTTTCAAGAAGATCAATTTGTGGGCATAAGGAGGGGGAATAAATATCTTTACAACGTTCGGGATTGAAAATCGATCCACACGTCTGCCAGCGAGAGAGCAAGTACTTGCAGTGATAAACATCGCGGACAGGTCAACAAAAGACGATGGAAACCAGTTCTGATATTGGGACCTTGAAATGCAAAAGAGTCACTACCAAAAAAAGTTCGAGTCTGACTAGAAGAGAGGTTTTGGTGTACGATTTTCCCCCAGAAAAAAAGGAATGATGACCAATCGGGCAAGCCGTGACGTCTCTCCCACCACAGCAGATCCCTCATCCTCCGTTTTCGAGTTGCTGACAGAACTGTCGCGGGACCCAAGAGGGAGCCAACACAAGAAAATAAAGAGGAGGTCAAACGGGAATGAAGCCTCTTTTTTTTGTGGATGGCTTCACGAGGGTTAAAGAGAGAAGACAGTGTGTGCAGAATGTTGTTTGAAAGGGCTAGATGTCGTCGATATCAACCTCCTTCTTCTTGTCGGCCTCGTCGGAATCTTCTTCCGAGTCGGCGTCGCCAAATTCAAAGTATGCTTCGCCGTCTTCGCCTTGGCCAAAAGTGTCGGTTTCGTTGATCTTGGCGTGCTCGGGAAGCTCTCCGTACGTCTTTAGGGCACGGGCTTCATCGGCCGTGTACTTGAGGATGACGTCACCTTTGTTGTCTTGGAAGTCGCGCAGAGACAGCAGGATGATGTCGCCTTGGTTGATCCAGACCTTCTTTCGCATTTTTCCTCGGATCTGTCCATGTAGGTGTTAGCAGGGCAGGTTTCTGAACAGAGAGGGATCTGGGTTTTGATGGTGAGGTTGGGGCATGAATGGGTGATGGGGACTATATGGCATCTCTTGCTGCGAAGTTTTCGCTCATATTCCGTCACTGGGCCGACGCTAGATTATGGTGTGGGATTATGTGTGTATATGCCAACTCTGGTGCCAGAGCCGACATGAGTGTCTGGAGGTTGAAGTAAGGCCATGATGGATTGGCAGCTCCATGATGCATCAAACATGAGGAAATGGTGAGTTCTGCAGATCAGTGCTGCGAGGGGAACGTACGTTGGCAAGACGCTTGCTTCCGTCAAAACAGAGAGCCTCTAGACGTCCGTTTCCCAGCATCTTGATGACCTGAGCGTACTCCTGGCCATCCTCCTTGAACGTCAACTCTCGGCGCTGGTCGTCGTTCTCCTTGGTACCTCTTCGACGATTCTTGCCTCCCTGTTTGATTTGGTCACGTCAGCACCGTTGGTCAACACATCTGCTGGGCATCCGTTCGGTGTGGTGAGGGCACGATGAATGGGCACACACGCGCGCGCGACGGCGGGGGCGGGGCAATATCGGCAGAAACCGATTGAGGGTCGACAAACCTTTCCCTTGTTCTTCGGCATGCTGACTTGTGGGCGAGGCGGCGCCCGTCGTGTCCAAGAAAAAAAAATTAAAAAAGTACCTGTCGAGATGCTCTTGCGTGGAAGGGAGTCGGATCGGTGGAGGGAAGGACGATGTGTTTTGGGAGGGTTTTGATTAGGCGCCGACAAACAGTGCTCGTTTTGGTGTGGATGTGGGGGGTTTGCCTGCTGCTGTTGACCCAGAGGGGGGGCGTCCTTTTCTCGCTGTTCATTTGACACCACGCAGCAACTTCCGGTCACCAAGAAAGAATCATCTGTAGCTCGTACATATTCTTCTCACTTTCTACCTTAGCTAGCTGGGTAAACTTGTCTGCCGATTGCGCCCTTGGATTCTTTGCGGCCCTTCATCTGGAGACGATGGTTTCGGTCCTGCCCAGATAGTACCTTGTACGGATTCTGGTCACGGACGACTTTTCGTCATGTGACTTACTCATCCAAGGTTGAACCAACAGCTACGTAGCTCCCTCACACGACACGACTAAGACAGCTTTCGTCGGCCATCACACAAATCATCAAAGCCAAGCTCTGCGTGGCCCACTTTGCCTGCTTCAAGTCACCTTTTCTTGTCTCAATCGTCGACAGCTCATGTATTTCAAGTTTGAAGACCTTGTGTGTGCTCAACTTTGTGCCTCCCTCCCCGAATGTTCGTAGCCGGAGGCCCATGGCGGCCTCTGGTCTGTTGCTCAGCTTCTTCGTCAAGGCGTATAGCTGGCATGCTTTGGGGCTCCTCATTCCATGTCTCCTTTGCGACTCAGACTGGGAAACCCGGGAAAAAAACTTCTCAGAAATTTGCCAGGCGCTTTTTTCCTGAAAATGTCAGACACTTCTTCGGACCGGAAGGAAAGCTCATCACCACTCTGGAGAACCTCAACTTCTTTCTCAAATACGATATCGAGCCCGATAATGGGCGAATGGTGATAATTCCGTCCAAGTCATTAGGCGCCCTGGGCGCCAATTCGGGCATCACCTTGGCCTATAGCCCTAGACATGTTCTTCACCCCTACCATTTCTGCTACTTCGACCCTCGAGGTCATCCAATGGCGCCAATGATGCGGGCCAGGTATGCTCTGAAGACACGAGAGCGACCGCTGTGGATCATGACTACCAATGCCAATTCTGCTGCTGCCGTTGTGCGGACTACGACGTCACAGCGTCTAACGAGGAGCATCTACAAGTCTTTGCGCAGCCTGGGCTACCTGTCTGTGTCTGGGAGCGAAAGTGACAGCCAGAACAGCATTCGAGGAACTCTTTGGGTGACAATACACGATGCCACCAAGGCTGCTGCGCAACATTCCGATCTTTTTGGACCGACCGTTGCGAAGGCTCTAGCTGCGCACTGCGGGCTTTCGCAAGCCCCCTTGAGTGCAGCTCGACACTCCTCTCGCCCATCTCTTTCTGCTAGTGGCTCGTTTATCGAGGCTCAGCCGCGAGAGTTCTCATACAAACACTCACCATCATTACAATCAACAGCAAGGAGCCCAGGCCAGGTTCACCACCCAACAAAACTCCATCAAGCAACTTAATATACAACCGGCTCCTTGATGATGCCGAAAATTAAGAGCAGCTCAAATCATCAACGCTCAACCAAGAGCATCTTGTGATCATTGGTCAAATTGATCAGTGCTGAATTGTCTTGAATTCCCTGCCTTGGATGCTTTCAAAGGTCTGTCCAGCAAGTCGTCGTCGCTCAATGGCAACGGTGCAAAAGGCCGAATAGGTTCAGTTTTCATGGACGCTGGGTCCGGCAACTGGATTCTTGGACTACTTGCCTGGTATTCCCAATCCTCGTCAAGCTTGTCCATCAAGCGGCCTGATCTGGCATTTGCATCTTTGCCAATAAAAGAGATATGTCATTGGCAAAGACTCCATTTCACATCAGAGGCACCATGGCCACTTTATTTGCCGTCCTTGATTTCTCACTTCTTCGTCAAGAGGATTCCATCCGCATCCACTCAATCACGGGCAGCACCAGGACTCGGACGGCCATGACAATCACCTTTGGATCATGACTCTATCAGGATTCGGCGGGGGAAAAATTGCTGTTCCTGCCAGAGAACCGACGCCTAGTGGCGAGACAGCGAGCCTTCCCCTTTTGCCGAACGGGCCGATTGTTGATCATCATCAGGAGCAATCATTGGCGCATGATGACACGACCCCTAGCGATCCACCCAGTAACCGCACATGTACATGTGTACAAATCCCCGGAGAAGTGTGTTGCTGAACATGGTTCATCTCTCCGTAATCAATGCAATATAGGATGCTGCGCCGAGGGCAACTTCTACTAAGTTCCAGGCCTCCCTGACTTCGTCCACAGCACCGAGCCTCTTCACGACTGCTTCGGACGCGTTCATCTCCAAGTCTTTTGCGCATGGTCGCAAACCCGGCGGTAAGGGGGCATCGTAGGGGCATCGTAGGTACCCGCAGGCATGCCGAGCAGAAAACCCCACGCAAGCTTCGGCGATGACATGATTGTCTGCGCGGGCGGCATGCAGCAAGCATGCGTTGGTGGACGGATCGAGATGCCGCCTCGCCTCGCCTTCTGTTGAGCAACCCAGGCTGCCAGGCTGCTCAAGTTGTTGCACTCTTTTTGTACCCTTTTTGTGGAAGAAAAAAAAGAAAAAAAAACGGCCGGCACCGAGAAATACGGCACGGCCTCGAAAATACACGATGAGAAACCCACTGATTTTGTGTCTTCGCCATGCGCCTTCTCGCTACAGGACAGATGCGCCTTCTCATCCTGCCGCCGCCGGCATTTGAGCCGGATTGAGGCCTTGACTGTTATATAGTCGTTTCATCGTAACATCATGTCCCTCGCACGCCCCATTCTGATAGGAGAGAAGCTGCTCAACGAGCACGCGCACGAGCACGAGGCGAGTTGTATGACAACAAGAGGAGAGTCAATGTCAATACACATCATCCGCGGATGTCGCTGCGCGCTCAGCCAGGCCAGAGATATCCGGCAGGTGTTAGGAGCTGAGTGATCTGGACTCGCAGAAAGCGCGCAATGCAAGAAGCTTGCCAACTTGGCAATCCGACTGGCTGCCGTCATGGGGGAAACATTGCATTTGCATGCACCTCCGGCCTCAACCCCCCTCCTGACACTCATCTGACCCAAGTTGAGTCCTTGTTCTCATCCTCCGAATCGGAGCTGATGCATGTATGATGCCGAGAATACTCCGCTCACACAGACTCGATAATTACGCTTTGGGACTTTGGGACAGAATTATGCAACCTCGCTCTCCCTTTTCCAACCTCTCGTGTCCAAATTGCTATTAGGCGGCGCAAGATGTTTCTGTTGTCTGTTGTTGGAGCAGAAATAAGGTCTCTGCACTTCAGCTCATCCCATCGCACCGTAAGCAATGTCGGTCTACGATATGATGTTCCCTGGCGAGGCCGACCCTGCGGTCGAGTCAGGTGTGGACGGTGCTCATTTTGCTACCAACTTCTTTTATTCGGTACATTCTCCTCCTGGTTCTGAGCTACATCAGGAACCCGTCCTGCCCTTCGACCTTGGCTGGCCCGAGACACCAATGGGTGCTTCCGCCGTCGATGATGATCCGCCTCCAATTTCCGCCTCGCTGCCAAACAACGAGGCACCGGATGAGGGCCTCGCTTCCTCGCCACCGCTGCCCGAGTTTATCATCTCTGGTAAAAATCCCGACGACAGTCCTGACCATGCACAGCAGTCGGATCCGGCTTTGGATTTCCGCCAACGGGCCATGGAAGAGTTCTTTGCGAAAAACGGTGCTCGGCGACCCCCGGAGCCATGCGATTATTGCAGACGCCTGCGGCTGCACTGCTTCATTCTCAAGACGACGCCAGTGAATCCGAACCCCGTCAACTCTTGTTCCAGCTGTGTTGCGCTCTTCAGAAACTGCAGTTTGGCTGAGCGATCCAAACGCAATCATTCCATTTTTGAGACGGCGCATCCTGCCATCGGCCAGTTGCATGGAGTCCGAGAGGAGGAAGATCACTGTTCATCTTGGAACCCGGCCTCGTCCCAAGCTGCTGGCGAGGAACCGTCGGCGCATGCTCAGGCGGCGTCGGCCAAGAAGAAGCGGTTGAGTTCCCGTTCGGTCAAGAAGGCTCAAATCCTTCGCGACTGGTTCTCCGTTAACATCCAGCATCCTTATCCGACAGACGATGAGAAGTCTGCTCTCGCCGAGCAAACCGGCCTGACGAGGACACAGATCATCAATTGGTTCACTAATGCAAGACGTCGGTTTCGATTGTCGACGCCGACGACGGCCAACGGTGCCATTTTTGGTGGCGGGACTTCAAATCGCTTGCCACGTCCTCTGTTATCTAGCATGACGCCGTTTGAACGATGGAGAAACTCGCCCCCCTCCGCAGAGCCGGTGTCAGAGGCCACCATCCAGCGAGCCATCAGTACCACCGGCAGTGACCGGCCGAGGACCGGCCTCTGGGAGGACGAGGAGGCCGCGCCTCTTGTTGCTGGTGGTGGTGGTGGTGGTGGAGGTGGTGGTGGCGCTGGCGCTTCTGGCGCTGCTGCTGACGACGTGGGCGCTTCTTCAGACAGTACAGACTCGCTGCTCTGGTCGCGTTCCGCGATCCAGTCTGAGTCGGAGGGATCTCAGTCAAGTCAGTCACAGAAGTCGGCGAGAAGCGAAGCATTCTTCCCGCTGGTAGGCCCAGAGGATCGAGCGCAGCCTGCGTGGACCAAGTCAGGTAGGCCCAAACGACCAAAGACACACACCTTTACCTGCGCCTACTGTTCGCGCGAGTTCTACAAAAAGTACGACCAGGTCCGACACGAGCGGTCCATCCACGCACCAGGAGACAGATGGTGGGTGTGCGAGATGCCGTTGCCGCCTGGACAGGCACATGTTGTGTGGCGGCTGGGGCAGACGCAGGCGGAATGCATTTTTTGCGGTCAAGCTTCACCGACTGAGGAGCACCTGCAGTCGCACGAGTTTGAGGCCTGTGCCGAGCGGCCTGTCGAGGAGAGGAGGTTCACTCGAAAGGATCACATGTGGCAGCACTTATACAAGTTCCACGGCTGTCGGAGGTGGGAAGGATGGAAGCCGGATCTGAATCTCTTGATGCACAAAGCTGCTGCTTCATAGGATGGGATGCGATGGGATGCGATGAATGGCGCAGAGGGTAAAACGTGGACGCCACAATCGTACAACTGATGGCATTTGTGTTTGGCCATTTTGCGGCTGGATGAGGAAGAAAAGACCGACCCGCATCATACTGGAGATACGTCCTAGCTACCCAGCTACTAGTTACGTATGTAGATAGGTAAAGGTATGTCACGTAGAAAAAGGTCCTTTCTAGAAATGTACTTCCTCCCGCGTTGCATGACGCATTGCGTTGGATAAGGCGTAGCAAAGACGGCGAGAATAGTGGTCTTTGACAAGCCGGCTCTTTATACAATCCCTTGAGCTCTTGGGCGCAAGAGAACGAGAGAGAAAGCAAGGGCTGTGTAAAGAAGGAGCCGTGTCCCGCTCCTTCTCGAGTGCCGACAAATAGCTTGAGTGGAGTCCTGCTCTGGCCAGTCATAGTGCGTGTAGCTAGCTAGTGTGTACTGCATGAAATTCTCTACCTAGTAGGCAGGAACCTACCTGTACGCAGGTGGGCAGGAAACTATAGGCGACCTCGACACCAGCCACAATTCACCGCTCCGTATTCACAACTCACCTCTACTTGGAGCCATCTGTCCTCTCGGCGTCTGGGGAATCTCGTCAACAACAGCCGCGCCGACTGGGCCGCCAGTCCAGGACGAGACAAAAGAAAGGAAAAAGGAGAAGAAGAAAAGAAGCGGGAAAGCAGGGAGGGTGCCGCCGCGCGAATTATTCGTCCCGGAAGAATGCTCGTATCCCTTACCGTCGGTAAAGTCGACGCCGGCGTCACAGTCCTCTTGACGCCGGACAAGCGGTTGGTCCGTCACCTCTTTTTTTTCCTTGATTTTGCGGACTGCGATATGAAAAGGAAAAGAAGGAAAGAAGAGAAGGAAAGAAAAATCTAACTCGTCGCTTGCGTGCGTGCTCGCGAAATCCAGATTGAGTTCCCTTCGATCCTCCTCCCGCCAAACATCTCGTCGGGCAGCATCGTCGACATTGCAGTCTCACAAAACACGAAAAAGGAGACGGCCGAAGAGCAAAAGTTCCGGGCGCTCCAGGACCGCATCTTCCACCTGTTTGGCTCGTCGGAACCGTCGAGCCCCGTCCTCCGCTGCCGCAATGCCACGCAGACCTCGGTGGTCCTGGAATGGGATCCCGTGGAGCTGGCCACGGCCGACCTGTTGTCGCTGAGCCTGTACCGGAACGGGCAGAAGGCGGGCAACATACCGCGGCCGCTGCAGATGCACAGCACCAAGATCAGCGGCCTCGCCGTCGACACCGAGTACACCTTCCACCTAGTGCTGCGGACGACGGCCGGCACGCAGACGAGCGACAAGGTGACGGTGTGCACGCACAAGATGACGGACCTGAGCGGCATCACCATCACGACGGGCGTTCTGCCCGTCGCTGCCCGCGAGGCCCTGTCCGGGGCCGTGGAGCGCATCGGCGCCAAGATTGTCGAGAGCGTGCGCATCGACACGACTCACTTCGTCACGACCGAGGGCAGGGGCACCGCCTGGGAGAAGGCCGTCGAGAACAACATACCCGTGGTGCGCCCGGAATGGGTCGAGGCGTGTGAGAAGAACGGGCGCATCCTGGGCGTCACCAAATTCTATCTCGACGCCATGAGGCCAGGTCCGCCCAGCGAGGGTCCCATCTCGCCACCGCCGGTGCCGGCCAAGGACGGGGACAGGGACGGGGACGGGGACCAGTCGCCGCCCAATCAATCTCTCAATGCCGTTGCCATGGCTGCCGCCGCCGCCGCCGGTGTGGGTGTTTCGGCGGAGGATGACGACGACGGCGAGAGCCAAGAGTCTAACGACAACCAGGAGGACGAGAAAGAGGCGGAGGCAGAGGCGGAGGCCAAGACGAGGCTGGAACACAAGGAGGAGCAAACGGTTGCCCTGCGGCCCGGGTCCTTCAGCAAGGGCGGCGCTGCGGCGGCCCGCGAGGCCAACAATGGCCAAGGGGAGGAGGGAGGAGGAGTTGGAGAAGAAGAAGAAGAGGGCAACGGGCAAGAAGACGACGCCCAAGACAAGCCCGCAGTCACACCGGACAGGGCATCTTTTCAGGAGGTGGAATTGTGAGGATGGAGGCTCGAATCGAGTCGGCAGGCATTCCAATGTATTCTATCTTTGAAATCGGCAGCGTCTCTTTGATGATGGATACCATACGATTTGTTTTGACAAGACAATTCTGCTCCACACTTTTGTTTGTGACGTGGATGATGAGTTGGTGTGTGTGTGTGTGTGTGTGTGTGTGTGTGTGTGTGTAAGAGAGAGTGAGAGAAAGAGACAGAGATGAATGACACAAGAAATTTCATGATCCTTGCAGAGACGACCTGCCCAAAATATTAGACATGTTCTGATTTCATTTTTATTCATCTCCTTGATCTTTTCCTTGATACATATATACCCGACGCCATCAGACTATCTTCATTTCAGCCTGTCAAGCGACAAGCGGGTCATAAATAGAAAAGAGAAGAAAAATAACGATACGCTCGGGCATACACGTCTATCCAGATAGATGGATGGCTTCAAGGATATGATTGCCGCCGTCTATACATCATCTGGCTTGTTTTTTTCTAGGTTACAGCCTCCCCTTTTCTCCTAGTCTACAACACACCTTCGACGGCTAATAATGCTTGTTCTTTCTCGACGCAACCGCTGTCTTGTCACGGCGGAACCACGTCGCCCTTCCAGTCCAGACAGGCGCCGCGCCTGGCCGGGTCCATGTGGCGGACGACATGGACCATCCTCTCGACGGCGTACTCGGGGGTGAAGAGCTTTTCGGGGGCGACCGAGGCCCAGAAGTCGCGGCTCAGGTCCGTCTTGACGGTGCCGGGATGATACGCCACGGCGAGGGCCTTGTGGCCGCTGCGGGCGCGCAGGGTGACGTCGAGGCTCTTGGTTAGGCTGTTGACGGCGGCCTTGCTGGCGCGGTACGAGAACCAGCCTCCCGTGCGGTTGTCGGCCACGGAGCCCACGCGTGCCGACATGCAGAGCCATGTTGCGTGGGCGGGCAGCGACTCTTCTCCCTCCTCCTCCTCCGTCGTCGTCGTCGTCGTCGTCATCATGTCGGTCGAGCGCCGTGGCAAAAAGGGCACAAAGTGCTTGGCCACCAGCAGCGGCCCTAGCGCATTCACCCGGAACATGGCCAGGCTGCTCGCCTCGTCGACCTGGGCCAGCGACCGCTCCGGCGTCAGCACGCCCGTCATGGCAAACGCCAGGTGCAGGTGGTGCGTCGAGGGGGGGAACAGCCTTTCCGCTGTCGACGCCGCCTCCCGAATGCTCTGCTCGCCCGTCACGTCGAGCCGCACCACGTGCAGCCGCTCCGGGTACTTGTTGCGCAGCTCCGCCAGGCCTGTCGGCGTGTCGTTGTCGTCGTACTCTTCATCTTTGGACCGGCGCCTTGTCGTCGCCAGGATGGGCACCTTTGTCGTAGCCAAGAGGTGCCGCGTCAATTGGAGTCCTATGCCGCGGCTCGACGGACAAATCAGTGCCCACGGCTTCGAGGGCATCTTCTGGATGATGCTGTTGACCCTCCCCCTCTCTTGTCCTATTCGTCTCCGCTGGCGGAATTGAGCATAATGAAAGAGGGAAAGGGAGGGGAGAGGAGAGGACCCCTTGGGAATTGGCGTTATTAGTCAACTTGGATATGGTTACGTCATTGAAACTCAATCGACCTCATCTCCTTCGCCTAGACCTACCTATCAAGTGACTCGATGGCACGCGGATGCTAATTCAGCACTGATCCAGGCACAATGATTCTTGCTCTCCTGCATTGCCCTGAATTGGGAGTAAAAATAGTCGGACAAAAGTCGGAGCCTGACAAGAAACATGTCCCTTCACGTTGTTCCTTCTGCCTAACAGCATGACCTGTGGCTGTGCATCCTGCGTGCCGCACAACAGATGCACAACACCAAAGTCTTCTTTTGCAGTTTCCAGATTGCCGAACAAACCTATCTTCCTGAATTGACCATGTTAATTCTTATTTCCAATTGTGAAGTGAGCCAACCGTCCGCTGCATGTGATGTGTATTGCCGTCTTTCCCTGCTTCTCAAGACATGATATGATGAAAAATGACGTGGCGGAAAGAGAATAGAGAAACAAGTTGCATTGCAAACCGAAAACAACAAGAAAGTAAAGGCCGTCATCGGGGTCGTCATAAACATAATCATTGCGTCCCGGGCGAAAACCTGTCGATTCCTTCTCATTCAAAGCCCCCGCAGTGAAAACGACTTATCGGCAACGACAGACTTTCTTCTCCTTTTCTTGTTTGGAATGCAGAAACGGTTTCCCCTTTGATCTTGGTCCCTGCCTCCTCAATCCGTCTTGCTCAAGGGTCCGACACCTACAGCAATCTGATTTGAGACAGGCTCAATCTCCTCGCCGTTCGCTTCCCATCTCCGTCTCGGCCCGTCTCTGACGCTTCGCCATCCGACGACGACCAGTCCCTCCTCTCGTCCATTTGTTCCTCTCCCGCCGCAGCCATGATCTGCGCCACCCGGTTCAGTGCAGGCACGAGAGCCTGCAAGCAAAAGTCACGGTTGCGCTCCAGCTTCCGTAGTCGACGCTCCATGTCTCGCAAGCGATGTTCCCCATACACCTCGCACAGTCGCATAATCTCCCTGTCTGCTTGCGTGACGCCGTCGTTGTCGTCCTTGGGTCCGCTTAGAGCGAGCTGGCCTGCCTTTGCCTTGGCCACTGCCATGGCTTCCCGGGCTTTGCGCTCCTGGTCTCTCATGGCCCTCCATTCTCGTCGGCGCGTCAACGAGGTTCTGTCGGATGTGCTGCCTCTCTGTGACGGTGACCCATGAGGAGAGGTTGGCGGCGTTGGCATACTTGATTCACGCGCAGTCATGGAGCGGAGTGATAATCGGGGGCGCTCTGTCGTGACATTAGCCAAGGTAACCGCCTTTGAATTTTCCGACGATGACTTCTCATTGTCAGGCTCCGGCCTCACATCCATAACAACCATGAGATGACTCATAGTCAAGGTTGATTCCGATTTTGTGACGGCTTCCTTGTCCACTCGGAACCGTACGTTTGTCGCTGCTGACGCTTGTGGCTCCTTCGCCTGTGCCTTCGACAACAACATGGCTTCCATGTCTCTTCGCCTCCTTTCTTTGACCAGGGCCTTCCTGCTCCTCACAGAGACCGAGGTCAGACTCAGGCTCGTGGTTTCGTCGTCATGTGACAATAATAATGGACTTTCGGTAATCACCGTCACGGCATGAGGCCGATCTTGATTCCGTTGCGTAGTCGAATGGGAGCCATTGGTCGCAGCACGTGTCGCCAACCTGCTGCTCGCACCTGCCAGCGATTCATCCGCCTCAACGATGGCGTTCCTCGCGTCCTGATCTGACGTGAACCTGTCGTGGATGAACGAGTCTGAAAAGTATCTACCCCTTGCCACTATGGGTATCCGAGGCATCTGCTCCTGAGACGGCGAAATCACGCCGTCGATCGATGGCGGCTCTCTCCCTGCTCTGCTCGCATTCATGCTCGAGGCACGAGCGGGATATGTGGTCCGCTGGAAAGTAGGGGACTGCCTACTCTGGATCAAACCTTCCTTTGTTGAAGCAGGGTCTGGAGGATCATGCCATGGTGCAACCCCGTCGTCAAGCAACGGAGTGTCGAAGCGCGTGGGGAGAACGCCAATGTAATCATGAGGTTGTTTGATCACATTGATCGTGGGCTTGTGAGGAGGCAGGGGAGGTGGTTTGCGCCCTCGCGAATTTGCGTGAGGCGGAGATTGGCGCCCCGACGCCGCCGCGGTTTTGGACTTTTTGACGTTTACTTCTGTAACTGGCCGAAGTACCGTGACGACGCCCTTTTTGTTCTTGAAGGTTCTGACCGGGCTTTTGCCCGAAGCAATCATGGGCACACCCATGGGCGCATCCATGGACACCCTCTCTTGGTTAAAGACGGGGTACTGAGATCTCATCTCGTCGCCGTCCGGAGTGGCTTCGAGAGGAATTGAGATGGCTATGTGTCTGTGCCCGCCGATGGTGATGCCGGCCACCGCCGAATCTGGTAGTTGGATTGGTTGGGGTAGTCTGGGCATCGACTTGCTTCTACCTCTGCCCAGCGCCTTGATTTTGGACCACGGGCCCTGACCATCGTCGTCATCTTCATATGGTATTGACATAAAGTTGTCAGGAGGTGGTGGATAATTCTTCAAAAAGTCGACGAGAGCCGTGACATCGTCTCTCGCCCTGCGAGCCCGGAGCCTCTCCCCGAGCAACATGGTGTCGTGCAAGTCGCCGGCATAGAAGTTACCGAGGACGCTTGGGAAAGGGGTTGCGGACTCCGGGCGAGGCGCGCTCTTTTCGTCTCGACGAGACTCTCCCACCCCCGTATGACTTCGGCGATAGAGCACGACAGGATTGGACCCCAAAGGCGACAATGGTGGAGCGACGTCATCCAGCGATGACGCCGTGAGCCGCCTGTGATGAGGTGCGGGACTAGCCATGGTGGCTGCTCCCTCTTATATGATGTGGACGAGGCGAAGGATGTTGGATGCCCGATGCCACCGGCACCCAGGGGGGCTCACCCTTGCATGAGTTGCTGATTGGTGAAGGCTCGGAAGGTCACGGAGTGACGGTGACTTGTCGCTTGACGATGTGCCCGAGTAAGACCAACTAGGCCGAGTGGCTGACCGAGGCTGCCACGGCGAGGTTACTTCTCTGACCTATACTGCATCGAATCCTAGACGAGCGTCGATGAGGTCCGGGGACATCAGACTGTCTCACTAGCCGGGGGGAATGGACGGCGGGAAAAAGTAAAATGCAAGCCAAGCGGCTGAGCTGCTCGTCCCGAGACAAGAACTGGCTTGGATCCTGGGCACAAGGTGACGAAGAAGAAGGGGGGGGGGGGGGGG
>JMQE01002000.1:0-49237 GCA_000731825.1 Hypocrella siamensis | reverse complement strand
CTAGCCGCCGAAGCTCTCGGCGACCTGCGTGCTGGTATTTCCCCCCCCCCCCTCACCAACAGCCAACGGCACATTCTGCTTTCTTCAAAGCCGCTTAGACCCGACATTCTGGACATGTATTGTCGTCTCATCACGGATTGCTCAATTGCTGATTCTTTCTCCCCGTTTCTTCGCAGATTTTATTTCCTCGCCACCTGACACCGCAAGTCTTGCGCCATTGAGTCCCAAAATCAGCGGGCCCCAGCCGACGCCCTCATCGTCACAGTCTCGATCCCCCCAGCCCCAGCATGAACCGCTGCTGTCGCTGCTGACAACAGCTCACCCGCTCGTCGCCAGCACGATTGGCGGAGCTAGTTCAGCGTACGGCGGCGCCAAGAATTTCTCTCCACGCTTCAAGTCAAGCGCCGAATACGTGGAGGGCTACCTCACCCCCATCGCTAACACTGTCAACTCTGTCGGGCGCGTAACGGGTGTAGAGGGTGGCGTGCGTTGGTTTCTTGGAGGAAACAGACGTCAGAGCAATGCTGCCGAGGCCAATGCCGCAAATGGCAACGCCAAGAAGCGGCGGAAGGTCGGCGAGGAGGACGACTATGCCAAGAAGAAAAGTAGGGACATGTCCAACGGTGAAGTTGACGCGGATTCGGCCACTTCCAAGAGCACTCGCAGATCTTCTTCGGCGAGCACAGTCGATACGCTGCCTGCGTATGATGAGATCCGATCTCCTGCCTACACCGAGACGAGCTCGACATCGCAAGAGACAACGCGCTCGATATCAAGCACAACCTGGCAGTCACGCCTCATGACGTCGACCTCTGGACTCAGCGTCGCCATGAGTGCGGAGAGCTTGAAGAGTCTCAAGTACTGTCTCCGATGGCTGCGATGGACAAATGACCACATGAGTCAAGTCATTGGGAACCTCAAAATGACGCTAGAAGAGCACGAGCAGGCCGCCGACAGCGCCCGAGGCGACAATCAGATAGACTTGGAGTCACAGCAACACGCCGATGGCGATGGCTTTGTGGCCTCTGAGGAGTCAAACGCTCGCTCCCAGGAAGAACAGGCGCGCCACGAGCTGACGGCCAAGAAAATCAACATACTAAAGGTTGACGTGCTCAAGACGCTCCAGGAGACGGTCAACACGGTATCCAAGTACGCAGGGGGCGCGCTGCCGGAGAATGCTCGGGTTCTGGTGCGTCGTCACCTAACCAGCCTGCCGCAGCGCTTCCGGGTCGCCAGCATGACAGATTCCCCTCCCGCGACCGGCGTCCGAGACGGCGACTCTGGCGTGCGAGAGGGAGGTCAAAAGGTCTTGGTACTGGCCAAGGAAGGGTTGGACATGGTGACGCAGATCATTGGAGTCTTGGACGGCACCATTGTCAGCGCGGAAGAATGGTGCGAGCGCATGGGTCAGCGAAGGGCGTCTACGAACGATGCCGGTGCGACTCCTCGTCCGGAGCCTGCCGCAGGGACGACTGCAGATGGTAACGGCGACGTGATCATGGCATCGTGACAATGCGCTCGGCTCGGCTGCAACGGATCCGTTTTCTTTCTTTCTTCCATCCTTTCTTACTTTTCTTTTCTTTTCTTCCTTCTTCCTTGCTGCTTCGGCGGAGAGGTAGAGGACAGCAGCATTCACTGAGGATGATATTAGCGAGTGGTTTCTGGATTATGCGCAGCGCAACTTGAGATGTAGAAGCATGGTGTTTTGGTGGTCTCGGCTTACCGTGTCTCATTGCGACTTGGGACTTGATTACAGCTGAGGGGGGGGGGAGGATTTCGGACGCTTGACAACTCTGAGCTTTCGAGCCTGGTCAGCATGGCTAACAAAACAGGGCATTTCTACATTTCAAGTATCTTTTCTATCCTGTTTGATGGTTCGGACGACGTGCGAGAGTGGTGATAGGGTTACTTATTTATTATTTATTTTTTTTTGGCTTTCTCCCCCCTCCCCTTTATCTCTTATCTTTCTGTCTGCCCCCTTTTCTGTCTTCCACTTTTCTTTTGTGTAGTCTCCGGAGTACATATCGGGCGTTCTTGGGGGAAAGGGCCATGAGACTCTTTGGTAAGGGTTGGCGGTCCATGAGCTTACGCACGAACGAATCAATAGAACGGGTGTTCTCTCTGAAAGTACTGGGCAAATTGCCTACTGATGCTGCGTGAATTTCTGTACAGGGAACGAGACGGAGTGACTAGTCTTATCAAAAACCGAGAACCGCCCAGGCCATCATCTTCTTTGAGAACCGGGAAAAAGAAAGCAAGAATTCATCCACCTCTGTCTTTCTGTGTGCAGTCTACGTCAGGAGAACTGAAACAGCTAGCTAGCTAGCCCTTTTAGACGGTCAACTTGAGAGCAAACAGGCCAGCCTCGATGCAGTTGAGCAGGACGATGCCGGAGCGGAGCCAGACGTAGGAGCTCCAGGCGCCGTAAAAGGCCACCTCAGGGTCGTCGTCGTCGGCGGGCCAGCAGTCAAAGTAGGCGAGCTCGCGCATGTTGCGGCCCTTGGGGTCCTGGGGCAGGCGGGAGACGTCCACGACGCGCAGGCCCGAAGCGTAGTTGGCCATGTAGGCTCTTCCGTCGCGGACGTACAGGTTATGATCGATGGCCTCGAGGGGCGCCTTGTAGGAGCCGGTGAGGACAGGGTGCGTGAGCGAGGCCAGGTCCCAGATGTAAGTGGTGGTGCGGGCCTCGAGGCCCTTTTTGTCGCGGACCTCCTCGTCTCGCTCGTCGTCCATGAGCATGTAGCGGAAGGAGTCGTCGATTTCCCATCCCTGGTGGGCGTAGGCGCCTTTGCCGCTGCCGTCGCCGTCGTAGTAGTTTGTCGAGAGGATCACGGGCCGCTGCCGGTCCGTCACGTCGTACACGTCAAAGGAGATGATGTTGAAGGTGAGGCAGATTTCGCGGCCGTGGAACCGCGTGTCCGGCCCGCGGTACACGACACATCGCGCGTCGTGGACGTAGTTTCCTGCGCCGGCGCAGCCCTGCAGCTTCGGCTTCGAGGGGTCCTTGACGTCAATCATCATGAGGCCGCCGTTGAGGTTGGCGCACGCGGCCTTGTCCCCTCCCCCCGACAGGAAGATGGTGTTGGTCTCTGGGTTGGCGATGACATTGTGCGCGGAGCCGATGCCGCGGAACAGCGCCGTGAGGTCCGACTTTGTGTTGAACGTCTTGGACGGCTGCTGCTTCTTGCCGTCCCCCAGGGCCAGCAGCTTGGTCAGGTCAAACACCTGCATCCCGTGCATGGGCGACTCGGCGACAATGTACGCGTGCGACCCGATGACCTTGACGTCGCGCCAGATGTTGTTGGTCGTTTGCGTCGGTAGACGCCCGCGATACTTGAGACGTCCGTCGCCAAGAACCTCGACAAAGGCGGTTCCGTCGGTCTGGCCGACAATGGCGAATTCGCGGCCGTCGGGCGATGTCCAGCCTGTGTTTGCTCTCTTGTCAGCTCTTTCTGCTCTCTTGAGCTCTGTTGAATGTCTCCCTCTTTACCCCAGATGTCGTTTCCTTCCCGGGTCGTGCTCTTCATGTCGCCGTGCGACAACGAGCCCTGGACATCCATGTTCTTGCAGCTGTACATGCCGGCCTTGCCGTTCCGACACGTCGTCGGCCCCATGGATGGGTACTTTTGCTCCGCGAAGACGCCGGCCGCTTGTTTCATCCCGTGGAAAGACGCCTTCATCTCCATCCTCTGGCTCATGACTTGGGCTGCAGGCTCGGCCAGGCCGATGGTGGTGAAGACCGCCAGCAACACTGACAAGACGTCTAGCGGCTTCATGGTTTACGATGCTGACAGTGACGTGGCTCTGCAAAATGGTGGGAGGCAGTGAGAAGTGAATGCTTCGGTTTTCGTCGGTAGGGGGACACCTTCTCTTTCTTATTTCCTATCAATGTCCACCTAGACTTTCGTCCACCTAGACTTCCGTCAAGGTGCGTGCAAACCGACGACATGGCTATATATGCATCTTTGACGTGTCGTCATCTACACGGCAGAGACACTCTGCAGAATCCGGCTCCGTGTCTCAGACAAGAACGCACCCTCTACGGCATATACATACATACATATGTAGCGCAAACCCCCGTGTAGAGTGCCATCAACATACTCATCTTTGTACAATTTCCTCCGAGCATGAAGCAGTTGATAGGACAGCCGGAGCCGACATCCCTTGGGAAAAAAAGAGCCGGAAAGCTTGCAGCCGGGATGAGAGATTCGCCGAAACGGTACACAAAAAGGGGCAGGAATGCAACTGTAATGTTTTGCATTTGTCAAAAAGGCATTTTCTTCCCCTTGCCCCTCGCCCTCGGATGAATAATGTCGCCATTTCTAAACGAGATTGTGGTGGTTCGTAAGGAACATCCAGGAAGGGGGCATACCGGTCATTCCTTGATTTCCTTGGCCTGTTTTGGGACGAAGTTTTGCAGAAATTGACAAAAGAAAAACTCGGCCTGGACAGGTTCACCATTTGCAGCTCGGGTGGCAAAGGCTGCTTCATCCAGGCATGTTCGTTAGCCTCATTCCTGATACTGGCGTCCTCGCATGAATCAGGCCTCCTTCTGCAAACTTGCATGGATTCTCAACTTGGATATTTGGCTCGCTGCGTGCTCTTCTCCAACAATCTCCAGGTACAGACTCACCGCGACAGGGGGGGCCCAAGACCAATAAATGAGACAAAGAGACGAGCTTCTTTTTGTCACCTGCCCGATTTGGCATCTGTCTGAGTCATTATTTCTTTTTTGTTCATGCGCCCCGTGCTAGACCTCCAGGACGTATATTCGACACATTGTATGTGTAGACGTCTTGAGCCTCGAAGCGGTGCGTCTGCTTGATTTGTTGTTGTCGTTGGCTCGTGGACTCGTCGGCTTCATCCGGTTTGGGAAGTCAGACTCGGATATGCATGGTCGGGTGGGCTACAAGAGCCGCATTTCTCATCCATGGCCGGCTGATGTCTTTGCCCTGTCTTCTCTATTTTCGCTACTGTTTTACTTATTGGGATTTTGGGCAGCGTCAATGCTCGACTCCTTGAACGTAACAATGGGACTTGACCAAGGTTTTTCAACTCCTTCATCTGATAGAGGGGGTGGAAGTCGTGGACGATGCTTGGGGCGTACGGCGGTGACGAATCCCGGTCATTCTGCTGCAAAGATGGAATGGATGGGCCCGTAGGCGTCCTTTTGCGCGGTAAATCACGTAGTCCTGCCGGGAGCCTGGGTCCAAACGTTGTTTTCGACGGCCGTCGGGACCACGTAGTTCTCTGTCTGACAAGATTTGTGACGATTGTCTACAGCCCCGAATGACGTCTTCAGAGAGCGCCCTTCCGGAGACCTGGACGTCCACTCATGCAAGGAGCTGCATGATGCAGGCGCGGCCCGAAGCCCGACATCGGTGCTACTCCGCACATTCGGATAGATGCCGACAAGTCGCAGTGCCATGTTGCCTGTGATGATGATAATGATGATGGTGGTGGTGGAAATGATCAAGAGGAATCCAATGCCTCAAGTTGGAAGAACCTTGGACAAACTTCTGCGCCTCACTCATTTCAGACTCCGGAGGTCACTTTTCCGCAACCAAAACAAACTTCAACGCCAAAACGTACCACACCGCCAAGAATCCCCTTCACCATGACCAACAACATTCAGCATCTGTCCAACGAAACAGTCCGCAACCTGCTCGTCAACCTCAGCCGAGAGGAAGCAGTGCGGTTCCGAGCCATCATGGAGCAGACCTTTGAAGACATATCGGCCGGCGACGAGAGGCGGTACCAGCCCGAGACGGGGACGACGCTGCGCCCCAACGGACAACGAGCTCTCTTCCGGGGCTTCACGTCGGACTCAAGCGTCGGGGCCAAGATCATTGTCGAGCCGCCCTTTGGTCCCGACGGCAAGCGAGATCCGATCAAGGGCGTCCTGGTCCTGCTCGACGGCCAGGGCGTGCCCACTGCCCTGCTCGCTGCCGAAGAGCTGACGGGCTACCGGACTTCAATGAACGCCATGGTGCCCTTTTCCTGGCGGGACAAGGTCGACAAGATTGTCATTTTCGGCGCGGGCGTGCAGGCCCTCTGGCACACGCGTCTCATCCTGACCCTGAGAGGCTCCGATGTCAAGACCATCACGTACGCGACGCCACGCAAACAGAGGTTCGACGAGCTCGTTGCCACAGTGTCCGAGGAGAACGCATCCCGCTGGAAATCCGCCTGCTCCTTCCACTTCCTTTCCGCCGCCGAGCCAGACTCGTCACGGCAGATTGAGAAGCTGCTCGTCGACGCCGACTGCGTCTTTTGCACCACATCATCCCGGGAGCCGCTGTTCCCGGCACACTTCCTGACGAGCAGGAGGAGTGGCGGTGGTCGGCAGCCGTTCGTGTCGGCCGTGGGATCGTGGCAGCCAGACATTGTCGAGCTGGATCCCGCGCTCCTGCAGCACGCCGTCGACGCCAAGGACGGCTATCATCCGACCAAGGCCGATGTCGGGGGTGTAGTGCTCGTCGACGACCGAGAGCACGCCCTGACACAGTCGGGTGAGATCTTTCAGGGCAACATCGCCGCGGAGAACTTGGTGGAACTTGGGGAAGTGATTGCTTTGCGCAAGGGAACGCAGAAGCCGGTCCATGACACGCATCTTGCCGACTTGGAGAGGTTTATTTCTCGGGGGTTTGTTGTGTACAAGAGCATCGGGGTCAGCTTGACGGACTTGACTATTTCGAATGCCATTCTGTCGTTGGCGACGAGGTAAGCTCTGACGCGAGGCTTCTTCTCTTCTTTGAAGAAAATGAGGCATCATGAATTTTTTTAAAAGAAAAAGAGAGAAAGAAAGGAGGAAGAAAGGAAAAGGGAGAAAACAAAAAGGCTATTGAATCTGGGTCAGTTTTTCAGCATTGCGTGATGCCGCTGTAACGAGGGCACCGACAATATCAAGTGACTGTTTCCTCTGCAACAATACACGTCAACAACACATCCCGAGATGATAGCTAGTCTCTACAGAAAGACATATGCATCGAGTGCCTGAAGGTGAAGAACCTGAAAAAGACCCGTCTCCATTGGTAGTCCACTCAGCATATTTCCGCATCACGGGCTGCTGGCACCTACAATTCCGCCGGCGCGAGCGCAATGGAAAGAGACGCAGCTGCACGGTTATCGTCCCAGCCCAGCCGCCGGCTACTCCCTTATC
Source organism: Hypocrella siamensis (assembly GCA_000731825.1). NCBI lineage: Eukaryota > Fungi > Ascomycota > Sordariomycetes > Hypocreales > Clavicipitaceae > Hypocrella > Hypocrella siamensis. The sequence goes on along the minus strand of JMQE01002000.1, from coordinate 42,075 downwards.
ACGGAGAACAAATTTTGCAGCACAAGTCCCGTGATCGGTACAAGGACCACAAATTGACGACAAGCCGACTTCTCGCGATACCACCCTGATACGTCATTCTCAGGCCGAAGCGAGATAATCGCCCATGCCGGGGTCGGGAGTTCCGATGCCGCGTGCTGCCATCGGAGTGGTGCCCGAGGAGATGGCCATGTGCCAGAACGTGAAAGTGACGGGCTCACTTACAAATGTCCAACTTCTCGACCCTCCTCATGTCATTTCTGGTCAGACTTATATTCAAGACTGAAATATCTGCCACTGACTCAGATCTGCCGGCCCAAGCAAGCACCAGTGTTGTTGGTCGGTTTGGTAACAGCATCAACCAAACGGGTTTCATCGCCGGATGCCCTTGTAGATGAATAATTGCGGCAATCAGATACAGGATCGGAAAGGATACTTCAGCCAGCAAATAAACCACCTCATCACGTCCTCTATCATTTCAAAGGACCAGCATGACGTTTGGACGGGTGATACAGGTCGTTGGCGTCCATGCCGCCGGCGAGGTCGGCGACGTCATCGTCGGAGGCGTCCTGGACGTCCCCGGCGCAACCATGTACGAAAAGATGCGACACCTCTGGGACAAAAACGACAGCATCCGACAGCTGCTCATAAACGAGCCGCGCGGCTGCTCCGCCATGTGCCACAACCTGGTGCTTCCGGCATGCGACCCCCGCGCCGACGCCGGGCTCATCATCATGGAGCATGAGGAGTATCCTCCCATGTCCGGGTCCAACACGATTGCCACGGCGACGGTCCTGCTCGAGACGGGCATGGTGGCCATGAGCGAGCCGACCACGCGCATGACGCTGGACACGCCGGCCGGACTGGTCACGGTGGACGCCGAGTGCTCCGCGGGGAAATGCTCCAGCGTTCGCTTCCACAACGTGCCAGCCTTTGTGTTTGCCCTGGACCTGGACATTGCCGTGCCTGGCTTGGGAACGGTCAAGGCCGACATTGTCTGGGGTGGCATGATTTATGCCCTCGTGGATGCTTCTGCTCTGGGCCTCGCCATCAAGAGCGAAAACGGCGCCAGAATCGTCGACCTAGGCGAGCGCATCAAGAAGGCCGTCCAGGAGCAGACTGACCCTATTCACCCCGAGAACCCCAAGATTCGAGGCGTCAGTGTCCTCGAATTTACCGAGCCAATGGTCGTCAGTTCGGGCCGCAAGCTCGCCGTAAACACCGTTGTCGTCTCCCCTGGCCGACTGGACAGAAGCCCCTGCGGTACTGGCTCGTGTGCCCGGCTCGCCGTGCTTCATGCGCGCGGACAGCTCCAAGAGGGCGAGGAGCTCATACACCGCAGCATCATTGGCACAGAGTTTGTCTGTTCCATCACCGGCACCACCACCGTCGGCGAGTATCCGGCTGTGCGGCCGACAGTAAAGGGCAGCGCGTGGATCACCAGCTTCAAGCAGGTTGTCTTGCATCCTACTGACCCATTTCCGGAGGGCTTCCGGGTCGGAGATGTGTGGAAGATGTAGAATATTCGCACGTCGTGCTTGTGTATCCAGCTTGCAGCAGCAAAGAGCAGCGTGATGTGACGGAAAAGTCCTTGATACACCATATTCTGACACTCTGACACGCGAAATGTGGAAAAGAGTGGCAATTGGCTTTCACCGTGGATTGCCAACAATATGAAATATCATGAATTAATTTGTCGCAGCATTTGATCGTTTTGCTCTGACTGCTGTGGGCTTGAATTGAACTTGAATGCCAGTCAGCATGGTACTTGCAAAGCTTTGCAGTTCTGTCTGTGTTACTCTCAAGGCACATTCCAGTCGCGACGTCTGTTTCTTTACTTACTAGTATGGAAGTTGCTTGACCCATGCTTCTGCCAGAATATAAAGATCAAGAGAGCTCGTGCATTTCGAAGATGTCATGAACCATTTTCATCCCCCTTTCAAGAGTTTGCCCAAAACTGGACAATTACTTTTCTTCAACGCCTCTTCTACCACTTTTTCTAGAATTCAACTTCATGATCCATTTCTTGCTCGCTTCAATGACTGACTGATTCCTCTTTGAAGGCATGCGGGTTTTTGGATCGACAGACTTGCCAATCTTGTACGCAAAGTTGGTTTCGGCTTGGCCTCTCCAGAATTGGGCCACCGCTTTTGCGCCCACCATGTCTTGATGGACACTGACGGCGGGGTACAGCTTCCCCTTGATGCTCGTCTTTTCAAAAGCTTGGCCTGTGGCACTGGTCAGTACGAGCAACTTGCCACTTGGCTTCAAAACTTGGGTCCGCACTGGTCTGCGGTGTAGAAGAAGAGGAAAAAAACAAGGGTGGGGGAGGGGGAGAAGGACGCACCAATGACCTTTCCATTCCGCGTAAAAAACGCAGAGTTGTTGTCAAAGTCAACTCCGCAGCCGATCGTGTCATTTTCTCCGTACGGCTCACCAAAGGCCGTTTCCATATTGTCGTTGAACGTGAGGCCGTCGTCTCCGTGCCAACCCCATGATCCCTCTTCCCAGCCGAGGGCAAGATTGAGCCGCGAGTACTCTTCGGAGAAACCAATGCACCAGTGCCTGAGAAAACAAACGTCGAATTAGCCTGGTTTCGCCAAAGAAGAGAGAGGGAGACGGTGAGCTCCGAAGCCGCCAGATCTCTCTCTCAAGTGAGGATTGAAAGGGGGATGGGGACACACGATGGTTCTGGATTGCTCTCAATCGTCACCTCAAAGTAGTATACATTGCCGAGCTCTGCAATCGGTATCATGGGAAAGTCTGCCCGGACGCTCGCCTGTGTCGCAAAGCGCCAATTGTCCCCAGGAGTCAAAGCACTGTCTGTAACCACATATAGGAGTCAGGCACAATGTTTAATGTCAGCTTGATTGAGATCAGACGCACCTCCGACTGTAATGGTCGTCCCGTTCACGTCAAGACGGGGCGTTTTGTCGATATGAGACCAACTTGTTGGGTAGCAAACCCTCTTCGGTGGAGTGTCACTCTCCTCAAACCTGAGCTTCATCATCTCGATGATTGATGGCAGGCGACACATTGTGGCTGTGAATAGCGGTGCCCAACCGTCCCGGGCGGCCCCATCGGCAGTCATGACATTGGCATTCTCAGCAAGGAGAACTTCCAGGAAGGACGGACGGTTACTCAAGATGGCGGCAGGAATAATGGCAGCACATTCGGCAGAGAAATCAATGCTGTTGCTCTTGTTTGCCGTTTCTTTCGTCGCTTCAAGAAGTTTCTGGAAGAGGGGCTTGGAGGCGCGACGACATGCCCAGTACAACGGGCTCCGGCCGCGAAAGTCCACCATGGCAGGGTTCGCGCCGGCACTGAGAAGCTCATCTACACCTGGATTGAAATCGAGAATACAAGCATGCGCCAAGGCCGTCTTGCCCTCGAAATCTTGGCTGTCCAAGCTCTTGGGGTTTTCTTCAAGTAGTTTTTGGAGCGGCTCTTTAAGTCGGTTTAGCACACAAATCATGAGCGGCGTTCGTCCTGCATGGTCGTGCTTGTCTGCTCCGATATCAAAATCCCTGGCTTGCCTTGACAACAGATATTGTACCATGTCATGCTGTTTCTCGTCAATAGTGGACGACAGGGCATGTCGTCCAAATCGATCCCTCACCGAAAGTTGGTCCTTGTCTTCCAGAAGAGCTTTGAACATGGATACCTCGCCCTTTCCGATGTATGAGAAGATGAGAGGACCCTGATTAGAGTCTTTTTGGCCCGTGCCCTGGTTCATTCTGGCGCCCTGTCCTAGGAGGAACTTGACGGTATTGGCAAGATCATGGCTCACGGCCATTTGGACGACAGACTTGCCATTTCTTGACACGTAGCTGGCATCAGCTCCGTTGCTGACAAGAACCCGTACAATTTGGTGCCTGTTTGTCGAGAGACGTTCCAGATGAATCTCATCATTCAGCGCGGCTGAGAGCGGGCTACCGTATCTCCCGCCCGCGAGATTTGGGTCTGCATCGTGATCAAGGAGCCACTTCACCATCTCGAGCTGACCGTGAGAAGCAGCGGCAACGAGTGCAGTATAGCATTCGTACTCGTTCTCGCATCTCTCATTCACATCGACTTTGGCCTTGTCCATTATCATTTCTGCAATGCGCTCTTGTCCCGTTTTCGCAGCCGACATCAAGACCGTCTCGCCGCTGTGACTATGCAAGGAGACATCCACGCCGTTGTTGAGCAATTCTTGCGCAATTTCAGCTTGGGAGCTGCTGACTGCGAGCTGGAGTGGAGTGTTTCCGTCTCTTCGCTGCGCGTTGAGGTCCGCTTGCCTCTTGATAAGCTCGCTAAGAATACGCTTACTTTTCCCAATGACGGCGCGATGCACAGCCGTCTCACCCTCGTTATTGGCGATGTTGAGAAGGTCGCGATGCGTGTCGAGATAGCCCAGATAGCACTGGACGACCTCGAGCCGTCTGTCTGAGAAACATGCTCGGGCAAACGGTATCAGGCCTGTTGCCCTGGTCTTGTGCCGCGGGTTCGCTCCCGCGCGTAGCAGGAGATTTGTGATGCTGCCATGTTTGTGTGTCGCGGCAGCATGCAGGGGCACCCACTCTCTCTTTGTCGCGCAGTTCACATCCGCCAAGGGTTCATTCTCCAGGAGAGTTTCAACTGCTTCCACCTTCTCTGCCAGGCACGCCCTATATAGCGGCGTTCTGCCCAATTTATCGCGGGCGTTGATATCGGTGCCCGAGGTGAGCAGCAGTTGAATCATTCGAGTATTCCCATCTGTGGCAGCGATATGTAGTGGTTGGTCTCCGTGTGCGTTGGCTATTCCGGGACCTGCTCCTTTCTCAAGTAGGTAATGCACGACTTCTTCGCTCTTCTTGGTCACACCCAGGCTGAGTGGCGTCTCCCCATCTCCGTCTCTCGCTTCAAGTTTTGCTCCTGCCTCTACCAGTAGCCTGACCGTCGTGAGCGACCCCAGCTTTGCAGCTAAATGAAGTGCTTCGTTCGATTGACCATTAACATTCCACATAAACTGCTCTTTGCAGTCGAGGAGAGCTTTCAGAATCCTTTCATGCTTGAGTATCTCGATTGAATGAAAAGGCGAGTCTTTGGCCTTTCTCAATGGGATCAACACTTTGACGACTTCCGCATGGCCTCCTTGTATTGCGAAATCGAGCGCCGTTTTACCGTTTGAAGCTTTCTTTTCCGTGTCATCGTAGCCCTCAATGAGAGCGTTGACAACGTGTAAATGACCTCCACGCGCTGCAAGGTGGAGTGGCGTCTCATTCTTCTCGGTCAAGCAAACATTGACGTCAGCCCCATGTGCAAGGAGTCGGTTCACCATGGCCAGGCTTCCCGTCTCAGCCGCCATATGTAGAGGGGTCCATCCAGATGCGTCTGGCTTGTCAATCATGGTCTTGGGATCCTTCAGGTTTTGGATGACCAATTCAAGGACCTCTGGGTTGCCCGACTGGACAGCCTGGTGAACAAGGTTATGACCGGACTCGTTGCAGATGTCCGTTCTGGAGCCATGTGACAAGAGCAAGTTTGTCACATCATCCAGGCCTGCTCGAACAGCGAGAAACAGGGCAAACGAGCACTCTTTCATCGCATGGCCTTGGCTGACTAGCAAAATCTGAACCACTTCGATACGTTGCATCATAGCTGCTAATTGGAAAGGAGCTTGTGGCACCTCGACTTGTACGACCAGTGGTGATTGCTGCTTGGTCTCTTCTTTCTCGTCAGTGTGAATTAGTAAGTCAATATCTCTCCCAGAGCCTTGTTGGGCGTTTAAAAGTATTTGTAGTACGTCGACATGACCTTCTGCGGCTGCGATTTGTAGGGCATTGAGACCTTCATCATTCAACTGTTGGGCGAGGTTTGGTTCACACTCCAAGAGACGCTTTAGAATGGCAGGGTGATCGAACCGTGTTGCCAGGTGCACAGCGGCATCGCCATCCATTCCCGTTCGCCGGAAGTCAGCATCTTTGCTCAGGAGAAGATCCACCACATCGTAGTAGCCACCTTGAACGGCCAGTTCCAGCGCATCGTATCCCTCTTGATCCGTGCAGTGGATGACGGCGCCGTGGTTTAGAAGCTGCGTGACAGCTGAAAGATGCCCCGTCCGCGATGCAAGGGCAAGAGCAGAGGAGCCTTCCAGTGTAGCAGCATCACGCACGTCGACCACTCCTGCATCATCGATCAAGTTGGCGAGCGTCTTGCAATCTCCGCTACACACTGCATGATGTAACGCAGTGTATCCCTCCTCGTCCTGCCATTGAAGGGCCGAAGGGTTGTGTTTCAGCAGGGCAGCTGCGACACCAGAATTCCCTCTGGCCGCTGCTAGTCCCAAGGCCCTTGCGGAATCGGCTCCAAGCTCAAGCAGAACTTGAACCAGTCCGGGCTGGTCAAATTGAGCGGCATGGTCGAGAACAATTCCCAGATTCTTCTGTCTGGCGACGGTATTTTCAGGTTTCTCAGGTATCAGTGTCGAGATTGTCTCTCTCAGCTTCTCTGTTTCCTCATTGTATAGTCCAAAACGACATATCACCTCCAGTCTCAAGGGTGTCAGTGACTGACCAGCACCAGACGATGCATCAATCCTTTTGCTGTCATGCTCGGCCCAAAATCTAAGCACCGGTTCATCGTCAAGAAAGTCGTCCAAAACTCTAGCTGCCCGCGCTTTGTATGAGAGCGCAACCAGTTTATAATGGTTTGGCCAGTATGTGACGGCATAATTGAGCAAAGCAAGTTCCGGATCATGCAGATGATCGGGAAAGAGATCCAGTGTCTGATAGTTCAGCCGCCTGAAAGCCAAATACCTGAGATATCCTAAGCAGGTCGAGAAGATTGTGTATTGCGGATCCTCAGGGGATTGATCGTCATCGAAGAGAACATCACCCTGGCCCAATTCGTCAAGGACGACTCGCTTTCTGTCGAATTTGAACAGGAATGGAACCGTCTTCGTCAAATCATCCATGAGATCAAGAGGAACAAGGTCTCGTAAAGGTTCGTCCTCGGTGGACGGGTCGACGTCTGGCCATTTTGGTATCAACCTCTGTTTCTCTTCACAGGCTACTGCCACCGCAGCTTCTGCCACGTCGAGTGGTCTCATAGCGTGTTTTGCCCACCGAAAAGTACATGCCACCCATGGGTCATAGTTTAAGCCTATGTCCCGGAGCTCACTGGAGTCGCCCGCATTGATTTGGGGCGTCTCTAAGTGAGCTCGTAGTTCCTTCCACGTTGACGGTATATTGGCGGATTCCAACGCAGCCAGCCGTGACATCTTTATGAAGTCAGATGCGGGACTGGCACTGAAGGTCTCGACGATTCGCGTTTCATGCATAGCCCAGAGCTTTCTTTTCTGGGCAATGCGGGCCACGTTCCTCTGGACTAACCTGGGAGCAGCGCTCGTTGTCTTTGCCTCGTCAACCGTGGTGATCGATCGGCATGTCCCCGTTTGACACGGACAGAATGGGCTCTGAGTTGGTGCGAAACAGTCGTTACTCGTCAGAATAATCTTGACCGAGCCCTGAGACACCTGGGCAATATCATTTAAGCCGCGTATCATGGTTGTCATATCGTCCGCGTGGGCATCGCAGTCCTGAAGGGCATAGATGATACAGTATACAGCAACATCCTGATTGCAATGTGTCAAAAGAGACCGCAAGAGGGCCCAAAACACATTTTTGTTGAACAGTCTTCGCTCGAGAATAAATTTACACAGAGGTTGCACATATCGAAAGAGCCTTGGAAGAGCGAGCAGAAGCTGGCGAGTCAACGAAATGAATGCACTGGCGTGAGTACGAGCTCGGATGTCGAATCGATCGAAGCGAAAACTGATAACAGTGGCGTGACGAAGGTTTTGCTTGAGGAGGGATGTGGCCAGGGCAGACGCGTCCGACTCAGAAGGCCCAGACACATGGATGGTTCCTACATTCCAAGCCTTGTATGCATTGTCATCCAATGCCGAGTCAACAAAATCAATGGAAGGCCTTGCGGTAACAGAGAATCGGCTTTCTGGGGCGATTCGGGCCAGATACTCGAGGAACATCTGAAGACGGAAGTTCTGCAGATGACAATTCACGAGATGAATACTCTGAGTGAGAGTCACGGCTTCAGAAACAACGTCAGTCATGGCATTTCGGGGCTTGGCTGTGGAATCGCACCATCCAGGATTGTCTCTGTCCGTAGCATCTCACAGAGCTCTTTGCAAATCCTCTCGGTCTGCGAGTTCTCGGGGTCTAGGATCCAAAGCTGAGCATGAGAACAGCCGACCGCTATATTCTTGACTCGATCCGACCTTGGCTTGATAGCTAAGATGTGTGAATCGACTTGAGTGTATGTCTCGAATGCTTCCGGTTCAAGTTTTGCGGAAGACTCGGATAGTAGCTAGAAAAAATTTTTGTCACTTCAGCCGCAGAAGGCAGGTATTTTGACGACTCAAAGGGTTAGAGAAGCCTACCATCATGCCAGGTCCGAGAGACGAGCCTCGCCACGACAGAGCCGCGGTCTGCTGGAATATGTTCATCATCGGGAACCCCCAGTACTTCTCCGCGAAATCTTGAGCGCCATTGTGTAATACCTGTGGAAGGTTCTGAAGCAACTGCCACGAGCTTCCGCATTCGAGCTCGGAAGAGGCCAGCAGGCGAATGATGTGATTCTCCCAGCTCGAGGCATTGGCACCACTATGAGGCGTACCCGCGAATGCCTTTTTTTTGGCTGAGATTAGTGAATCGATGCGTTGGAACTGATTCAGAGCGAAAGCTTGGTATCGCAACTTACAACGCCCTTCAATCTGCGCTGCAAAGCCTTGTATTTCGGTTCCCGTGAAGCTACGACAAGAATCTATTCAATTTTTCTTTTTCAGAGAAATCGTCGACGTATGGGTCAGTGTAGCTTGTCTTACCTCTTTAAGAAGGCAGCCTCCTAGGTCATGACCAAACAAAATAAGGGGCAATTGCAATTCATGCTCGGGAGGCTGCCGCCCGTGGTCCTCATCAGCAGCGGCTTGTCCGACAAAAGCGCCATCGCTACCCCATGAACTACTTGGGGTACTCAATTTCTCAATGACAAATCGAGCCTGTTCCTGGAAATCGGATACTGTAGCCTCCCCGTGGCGGGTATTGGAAAATTGAAACTCGCTAATGCTGGCGTTGGGAAATTTTGCAGAAAAAAAGGAACTTGTCAAGCTTGATTCCCCAGAACGCAGCCATTTGTCAGTGATTCCATGTATCAACACGAGCCTGGTAGCCATTGTCAGTTTGCTCAAAGAAACTGGTATGCGAATGAGTAAGTCTTACTGAAACGGCTCGATCATCGTGTTTGGCATTCGGCTGGCGATTTTCTGGACGGTGGCTGATGGGACTGACTCCCAGGTCCTCTACGCGTCAACATGCCAGACTTATTACTCGATAGATGGCGACGCTTCTTGCTTTGAATCTGACAATAAAGTATTCACACAGCCAGTAGCCTACCTGAGGCGGACCTGGATTGATCGAGTTGAGTAGGTTGATGTGGCGGTTGAACGTTTGCTGAAAATGTTGGGTTGGGCTGGCACCGCTGTCAATGGTCCCGCGCTTGCGCTGGCCGTTGGCGATTGCGACGCTTGGCACTGAAGAAGCGGGATGAGATGTTCAATCGCGATTATCGATATTGGGGGCAGGATGATGGATTTTTCTCCCAGGTTGGCCCGTCCCGCGCGCAACTGATCGTTTGCCAGTGACGGGGCACTATCGAGTTGTGCGGAGATGATGAAGTAGGTGGAAAATCAGTACCAGCCTGCCAGGCTATACAGGTACGTATAGAGGTATCGAACAGGTAGGTATAGATGGGCTTGAACTGCTTGCAAGAACTCATCAAATAAATTATTAATGCGTGTGATGACCACCTTGCACTCAACTGTCCAGTAAGGTAATCAGCGCCACGTCAGCACACGCCTGAATATCTAGAGCTTCCATGTTGCACAGGTCTTCCTCTTTCGGATTGGCCTTGATCTGAGGATCGATAGTGAGAGGGCGCGGGGCAATCCGCAAATCCTTTTTACCAAGCAAACGTCTCAGATCCAATCTGGCCTGCGTGCTGAAATCAACACTCGCCTGGACCTTGATTGTCATGTCGAAAGGGGTGTCGCTTGTGTGACGGCGCAACAAGGCAGCTCCTCTCAGGAAGGTAGGGACCCCGGTTTTCTTGTCTCCATTCTCCTGCATCGACCACATGACTGCATTGTCCCACTCGGTGACACCCAGCTGATACGCGGTTCCCGACAGCCTCGTCCAATTCTCGACCTGCTCTTCCTCCTCCTTGCTCCACGAGAAGCCACTATTCGCGCCCGCCACGTCAACGCCCGCATTTCCATGGATCTTTACAGTGCGGATACGCTCGGTCTTGTGAAGACCGAATTCGCCCTCGGGAGCAATTTGCATCACTTCAGGGCCGGAATCCGTGTCGCCGCTCGAGTCCTCGAACTGAATGGTGATTTTGATGCCCGTGAACCTCCTGCTTTTTCTAGTACTCAGGAAGCGAAACTGGATGACGAGCAGGGATGCTGGATCCCCTCCAGGGGAAAGAGTTCCATGCATCGCACTGATGACACTGGATCGGGCGATGAGGGAATCGCCATAGTGTGCTTGCTCAGCAGTCGTCGGAAACGATGTTGGCTGCCGGCCGCGAAGCTCAGCATCATGGTCGTCTCCTAAAGGGAGGAGCTCGATATCGAACTCTTTGCCGTTTTCGTCCGAGAACATGTTGAAACGAAGCACAAAATCAGGCTGGCAGATTGTTGCTCTGAAGAACTTGATCGCGTCTCAAATACTGCTGTGGAAGGTCGCGGAGTGGGCTGAATCAGTCCCGCAGAGCTTCGCTCATTTATAGGGAATGATCTGTCAATGTAAACTGCAGAGTCCGGTTTACTGCCAATCAGATAAGGCTACATGCCCGAGCCTAACAAGGTTTGAGGCGCGAGGTCGAATCATGGTGCCAGCAAACATTTCTAGGGCTGCAGGACTCCATGCGGAGCATCGTCGTGATCAGAAAAAGAAAAGAAAAGAAAAGAAAGAAAGAAAGGTTCACGTCAAAGAGGGGAACTAAGGCACCAATTCGTCGCTACCAAGCACTTCGTGCAGCCCGAGGGACTGACCTAGTGATAGAGGATGAAACCTGACGCCGCTTCTTACAATCTTCCTGTTGCCTCTCTCGGCAAAACCAGGCGGAAAGAAATCGTGGCTTGTGATTCCTCGTCGATTATTCTGCCAAGGTTTACAGAATATTTCGTCTATTCTTTTAACACGAATCTGTAAAGTAAAGGGCAGGGATCACATGCAGCCATATCACAGTTGAGGCTTGCAAGCGTGAAATCTCATCCTTGAACGGGGCAAAGCAAATCAATTGGAACGCAGGGATTTACAACACACCTGTATGCAGCCGGCGCTTCACCCTAAGCAAAGCCAATCAGGAGATACTGATCTGCAAATTATTTTGCCATCCAAGTGCGAAAAGACTGCTGGAAACGTCATGGGACTTGTGTGCTCCGCACATTCTCAATACTTCGGAATGATGATCGGCTGTGAATTCCTGGCTGCTTACCCTCCACACTACAGAATTATACTCAAAGACAGTACAAGAAACCTAGGCATGTGAGCCGCTGTTCAAGTCGACCCTAGGCGACAATGATCGGATCTCTTTCCTGTAAGGGGCAATTTGGTCTTCAAGGCAGAAGCAGGTACATGCAGAGGAACGAGTACATGATCTGGAAACCGCGCATGATTTTACTGGTCCGATTTGCTCTACTCAATTGCTGCGGCTCAGCGGGACTGAAACCAACCTGTCAGTACAATGACGGATAAGATGGTTCAGATGGCGCGGCGATGACTGTGGCAATACACAGCGCCTCGCCTGCCGCTGCCAGTCGACATTTCTTTACATTGGTGAGCCTGCATGCATGCAGAATACTCCGTGTATCAATTAATTTTGTCTACGGAGTGTCCGCGCATTTCTCCCCCCCCCCCGTTTTGACATAACAGACAGCCCCGTTTTGACATAACAGACAGAATTCTCGAAGCAACAAACCAGCCATACACCGACTTCTTTGACACTTTGATCGCCCCCTACCGAACTGATCCTCCGATTCTACTGAAGGGATCCCACTTTGAAGACACCAGCGCAGCAAGAAGAGTTATCCTGCAGCTGTTCCAATCGCCATGTCCATGGTATACTCCAGCAGAGCACTTGATGATGAAGCTGCAACGGAAGAGGAGGAGGAGGAGGAAGATGAGGAGAGGGAGGGTGAGGGGGAAGAGGGACAGAACGCCCGATATTCTGAGCACTCAACATATTCGAAACCTTCCCGATCACAGAAAGTATGGGTGCCTGAAGCTGGTGCTATAGGAAACAAGGAGCTCGCTTTTGAATCGTTTCTCGAGACAGCCGCTTTAATCTCATTTGAAGAAGTGAAAGAGCCCGCCCGGACCACTTACTTCAAAAATCTTGAGACATGCATGAAACTAAAAGGCAAGGGATTACTCTTCTCTTTCTTGGATAGAAGCGAAATCTGGCTTGAAAAGAAGAACAGGCGTCCCTGGTCGAAGCATAAAGTTGAGAAGTTTCTCGACTGGGTCTTCGAGAAGTACCCATCACAGCTTACTGACAGATGGAATGATACAACAATACTTATACACGCCCTCAACTCTGACAGGCACTTATTCGTCGAGGTGTTTCTCGAAAGAGAAGACATAAATGACGTCTTCCAGGGCGTCTCGAAGCTCGCTGGCACTTGTCTCCATGCTGCGATTCGCCAAAGATCTCCATTCACCCAAAAGATAATGGAGATGTCTAAAGACTACGACCTTTTCGCAAAGCTTGATTCTGAAGACGACAATGCGCTTCACGCACTAGTGTCCATCACAGATGAACAAGTCAGTGTTCCGGGTGCACCGCCCGTGGCAACAAATTCTCTGCGCCGAGACCCGCAGGAAGAAATGTTGGAAAGAATTCTGTCCGACCCCGAGACACCTCGTGACTGGGTTTTACCATTGCTCCAGGCGGAAAATAAATCGGGCTATACGCCGTATCAGCTTCGAGTGCACAACTTGGAGGAAAGCTGCAAGAGGAGAAGAGAACCCAAAGAATTGCGACGCCAAGTCATCGTCGAAGATGCCATCGGACGCTGCATCCGAAAGTTTTGTATCCGCAAACTTGGAAAATTAGACGACATATCAAAGTGTCTCTACAAGTCCGACGATGGTGAGTTGTTTGAAGCCAAATATGTAGCTGAGAGAGAGAGACATGGGAGTGCATAGGAGCGAGTTTAAAGATTACTGACGACATCGTCATGCAGAACGCTACATTCACTTTGATCTTACCGGCTACCCCCGGAGCTCAGTCTCGCAAAAGTTTCTCATGAAGTTGTCCGAGAATATGCCTTTCGAAACAGAGTTGAGATATGTGGCGCTGCCCAGCCTGTCCGTGGATCCGCCAAAGGTTGGCAAAGGATTCACCACGCACACCGATCTACGAGCTATTTTTGCCTGGCTTCGAGAAAATCAAGTAAAGAGCATCATGAAGATTGCCGTCATTGACTACGGAGAAAAAAGCCACAAAGATTCTGCCATTGTCGAAGCGCTTGAAGGCTTTGCCATTGAACATTGGACATGGAAGAAAGTCGACTTGTGCAGCGACGTGATAGCGGATTGTTCGAAACACGTCAAGGAAGTTTGCTTGTACTGGTCCGGCAACTATTCGGTCATGATGGGATGGGCAAGCAAAGAAGGATTCATGAACACGACCAAGTTCCCGGAGGTGAGTCCCGGACCAAAGTTTTAGTTTAACCATTCATGTTCCGATGCAGCTCAAGACCACGACTGCAATTGTGCTCTGACAGCCCTTTAGCTCAAGGTTTTGCGACTGTTCATTCAAGAGGTACGTCGCTTTCAGGCTCACCGTTGTGCGGTTCAAGTAGGTTGACCAGGGTATCTTGGGAAAGGGCTTTGAGGAGCCAGGCATACTCAGGAAACAAGCCCGGGCATTTCAGGAAAGAATGAAGGAGCAGGACAAAGAAGTCGTCGTGCACATGGAACATGACACAAGGGATTTCGAATCTGCCAAAGATTTTCGAAACAGAGAGGGTGGATTAGAGTAAGTTACTCCATTCTAAGCAGACGCGTTGAAAAAGTTGCGCAACCGGCAGCCAGGCTTTTTTCTAACAAGCAACGACCAGCGAGAATCCTTGGATCAAATCGATGGAGGTTTTTGAAAACTTTCTGCGCAACATCAAGACGGGTGCAGATCCGATCAAGGTCGCCGTCATTGACAACGGCATCGACACAACCTGGTCCCGCGTAGCCGGCAAGGTTGTCAAGGGTAAATCTTTCTACCCGCTTCCAAACTCGGATGAGTTTTACAATGCTTGGTTCCTCCCGACAAGTCATCACGGAACGTTGGTGGCGTCCATCATCTGCCAGACTTGCCCAAAGGTGCAGCTTTATGCTGCGCGGATGGAAGAACGCCAAGCAGAGGGCGGAGCAAGTCGATACACTATACGATCCGCGATCAATGTAAGAGTGCAACATGGAATCTAGACTCCAGCCGCTTCCCGCACCATAAGTTCTGACGTTTGATTGCCAAAATAGGCCATAAAATGGGCCAAGGAGTGCGACGTCGACATCATCTCCATGAGCTGGACGATGAGACCCCAGGAATCGGGAGGCAAGGAAGCCAAAGAATTGAAACAACTCATCAAAGAGGCTGGGGAACAGAAAATCCTCATGTTCGCCTCAACCAGCGACCAGGGTCCGAATGATGCCGAGACTGTATGTCCAGGCAGCTACGAGGACTGCATCATGATTGGCGCAGCAGAAAACGAAGGCATGCAGTTGCCCTGGGTAAACAAGAAAGACTTGGCCTTCCTCTTTCCCGGAAAGGGCATCCCGTTTCACGATTCGGACAAGGACTCGTATCGGTACGAAACCGGGAGCTCCTTCGCCACAGCCTGCGCCTCTGGTCTCGCCGGCACCCTGCTCTATTGCGACAGGGTGCTGGCCAACAATGGCCGGCAAGGCAGACACAACCTCCGTGACAGAGCCTGCATGGAGAACGCCATAACCAGCCTGCGGCGGGAAGGAACCATCTTTGTAGACGCCAAGGAAAAAGTGCAGGATGCCTTTTCCGAGCTCCTGAAGAAGGCCGGCGCAGACAGGCTCTCGCCGGACCTGATGTGGAACGACAAGACGAAGAAGGCCATGGAAGATTTTTTAGGGAAAATCTGCGTCTAGACATGGTTCGAGAGGCAAACATAATAACCTAATTGAGGCGACTTTCTACAATCGGCATGAGGCCAACGGGGGGAGCCTCGATGTCATTTTACCCTGCTGCCCGTGTCCCAGCCCCGAATGTTGACATTGCTCCGACTTTGGCCTGAAAATCTGAACTCAGCTCAAGCCAGAAGTGATACACCAAGGCTGGTCACGTCGAGAGACTGCGCGATATAGACTCCCTCAGCGCGTCGCATCCGTCATCGGCGCACGCATCTCGGGCTCGAGGCTTTTCCAGACTGCTTCAGCGGATTTGCACTGCACGTTTCATTAGACTGTGGGTACTGATGCATTGTTGGATTCTTGCACTGGTTCGCGTACTTCTTGACCACTTTCGTGTCCAGGGGATGCTCGAAAGCCAGGTACCCCTGTTCCTCCACGAGCATCTTGCCGATTTGCACTCGACACTCATTGGTCCTGTCGTTTTCAGAGTCGGCGGCCTTTTTCAACAGGGACCAGCGAATACGGTCGTCCATCTGACTGTCGGCGCTGTCGTCTTTCAGCTCCTGTCTCCCAATGTCCACTTTACTTGCCTTCACTAATTCGATGACATATGCCATCGCTTCCGGGATAGTTTCATCGAGTGAAGGTGTTCCAGTCTTCTTCTCCAGGTTAAGAATGAGGCCCAACCCGGAGCGCCCCACTGGTGTCTGAAAAGAGCTTTCCATCTTGGGTTTTGTCAGTTTGTCGTGATCTATCGAGTCCGCGCAAGGCCCCATTGCAAGGCGTTCCCAGTAGCTTCTGAAGGGGACGAAAACTGAACACAGCTGCTGGAGCTGACGAGCAATGAAGAGTACTAGGCCAGGTGACTGCGAAGTAACGAGGAGACGGTGAGAATAGACAGAACTTGAAGAGAGCACTGACTCCCAGTTGGGGGCAGCACTTGTCTTCGAGGCTCTTGAAAAGCCACGGCGCGCAATCCGCCACATCAGCCAAGCAGCTTTGACAAGAGAGTCAAGTCTTCAGGAGTGTATCGAGTACGTCTAGCCCATCTTTGACAGGGCAGGCGCTGATCATGGGAGACTTTGGCTTATGGACCAGGCCTAGTATATTCATTCCAAAGCATAAAAAGAATCCATACTTGGCAGGGCGGATGTCGATTAGGTGCTACTATCTCGCTCGTTGAGGGGACACAAAACTCGGCACTCTACAGTGGCGAATCTCCGTCTATTGTCAATACGTTGATTCGCAGCCTTCCACGTGGCACTGTCTGGTCAAACACGCCACCTATTCTATCTCGACAAGAAGACTAGTAAAGGGGTCGAGGCACCAGCCGGACGGTCTTCCTTCAGCTGGTTAAGATACAATCTTATATTGAACGAGCTAGTATATTCGATTGAATCAGTTGTCATAACAGATCCCCGTGGGACTCATCGGTGAATTGCAATAGAATCAGCACATGCCTTATCCAAATCTGTGTTGGGGGTTGGGGGAGAGGATGCTGTATGCGGCATTCTGGCAGCACGTCAGGTCTAGAGCAATGTCTGCTGAAGCTTGAGGATGAGCTGATCGTGTGCTGCAAGTCGCGCTTCGGTCTGAGCGGCACGTGATTCCAGGTGGAGGGACAGTTGGAGGGGTAGAAATTGACTTGGGCTAGCCTTCACCGCCCGCCCGCACTGCCTCTTGAGTCTGGTCCCGTTTGTACCTGGAAAGGAATCTTGGAGGAGGCTGTCAATGTCTTAGAGCAATCCGAACGCCACGCGTGGAAATTTGTGATGCTGTCTTCTATGTGTTTCTCGGTGACGGTCTCCGTCACCGCCTTCATCATCGTGATTGCGTCGAGATATTTGGTGGACGCCTGGCAGGTTTCATCGGGGCGCCAACGAAACAACCTTGTTGGGCATTGACCTGGGGCGAGGTCAGCCCGCTGAAAGGAGCCAGTTGAACCACCGAGAGAGCACCTGGACGGCGCCTACACAGGCGGGGCCGGGCCTGTGCTTCTGCGATACGACATGATGCCATGGCCCACGGCAATCAACGCATGACGCCTCGGGTCCGGAGAGGTATATCTTTCCTCCCCTCCCCGCTCTCACCATTTGGTCTGAGTCACCGCTCGCACACGTAGTAATTGTCTCCTTCACCGATTTCCCAAGTGCCTGATTTGCCGTCGTTCCTGCTCAAGACGTCGCCCGAGACAAGCCAAGCCGCGCATGTGTGACGTTTGTTGCGCTTGTGTCAGGCGCCCTAGCCGGAGCGAATCGGAGCGAGTCGGAGTGCTGCTTATCGCCCATGGCCCGTTGATTTCTGGCCTCGCCCAGTAGCGCAGTCACTCCAGTCAATCCCCAGCGCGTCACTCTTGGCCTGACAACCGAACAGCAGAAAAAAAGACTCTTAACTATTTTGTCCGGCCATCCGTTGGAGAACCACAGCCCATCACCTGAGCTGTGGTTCTTCTCTTGGCCCTAACAGCGCCATGCCCATCTTCCAGGACGATTTGGACCACAATGACAACGACTATCACGGCCTGCCAAGCCCGCCCAGTACCCTCACTGCTCACCTCTCGATACCGAGACGCCTGTCCGAGGAAAGCCTGCCCAAAGAACTTTGCGAAGGCCCGGTTTCTGACAGCCCACGTCGCCCTTCGCCGCCAAGGCCGGATGGCGGGGCTGGCATATCTTGTCGAGCCGAATACATCGAGAGGCTAAAGAGGGGAGAAAGTCCGACGTGGATTCCAAATCGTCACGTAGGTGTTACTGTCGGCAGCACCGAGTATCAAACCCCGTGTACTGAAACTAAGGCCGATCTCTCACTTGAATTATTCTTCGGGTCACAGCTTGAATCTATCCTGCAGCGCCAAAACACCCCAACAAGCCGTCGTTCATCACCCGAGTATCCGAAACCGCCTTCTCCGCTCAAATACACACCAGACAGGGCTTCTGGCAACGGAAGCCAGGCAGCGGCGGATGACCGACTTCAGGATGGACTCGAGATCGAGAGGCCTGGTTCGGCCTTGCATAGCGGGGACTTCACAACCACCCACGACCATGCCGACCGGAAACGACGATTGGACTCAAGTTCTGATAAACCACACTCCCAGTCAGTCTCAGAGACATGCTGGATTACAGATTCGCCGCCGCGGGACTTCGCTCCCCGTCGGCTCGGACGCCGAAATACCTTCCAGGCAGACACTGAAGTTACGCCGTTGGTCCCGGCGTCGCCTTTGTCCTCCTCTTTGTCCTCAAGCTTTGCGTACTACCCGCCCACGAGCCCGCTTGTACAATCCGAAAGCAACGACGAGGCCGACCTTGCCTTGAATTCAGCTGGCTTTAACTTGTCATGCCGACAGCTGAACCGACGACTTCAGCCCCGGATCTCACCTCCGCCCCGGCCACACATGGGCAGCTCACGATTCTCCTCTGGCCGCCGTGAGCCATATCAGGCTCACCAGCCTCGGGCATTTCTCACTTTTCCGCCCAGTCTTGCATTGCATGCTGCTCCGCCTGGGGCGCCGGCATTGCACCGCAGCAGGCGGCCTTCGTTTGGTTCTTTCGACACATGTTTGATCCAGCATGCCTCCATGGTTGGTTCGTACGAGGAGAGCATTTTGCGTGGGCGGATGTCGACGACGCCGTCGCGACCGTTCGACTTCTTGGCTCAAATTGGCGTTTTGGGCAAAGGACGATGCAAGTCCAGCCTGCGGTGTCCGGCACATGTTACTCTGCCGTTTCCCGCGGTGTACTACAACTACAGCGGCATATCACACGGCAGGTCTCACTGCAATGATGACCCGAGTCCGTATGTTGGTCAGATTGATCTTGAAAACGGGCTGCCCAACCTGGAAGAGAAAGCCACAGCCAGAACGAAAGCGTATGGACGATTCACGGATCAGGCGCCCGCAGACGGTCATGCTGGCGTTGAGTTGGCGGCCGATTCGGATCCGGACGATCAGCTCTGGGCGTCGCGACCCAAGCGACGAGCGGCTGGAACCCGGGCTCCGCCTGGCGGCAGCTACCGCATCCCGGGCAAGGGTCAGATACAGATCGTCATCAAGAATCAAAACAAAACGGCCGTTAAGTTGTTCCTCGTGCCATATGACTTGACGGGCATGGAAGCAGGCACGAAGACTTTCATCCGCCAGCGCAGCTACTCGGGCGGTCCCATCATCGATGACGTCCCCAACCCCAGCGGAGCCGACGCCCAGAGTCGCCCCATGCTTCGATACCTCGTTCACCTGCACATGTGTTGTCCGTCCAAGGGTCGTTTCTATCTGTACAAGAGCATCCGCGTCGTGTTCGCCAACCGGGTTCCCGAGGGCAAGGAGGTGCTTCGCAACGAGACTACGTGGCCCGAGCCCAGGTTCACACCCTACAAGCCCACCAGGGTCATGCAGCCCCCTCTGGCCGTGTCGACTGGACCTGGAGCCTCGTTAGCAGCCGACAAGGCTTTCCGAAGACGGAGTCTGGGCGTGCCCCCCTCGTCCTCCTCGTCCTCCTCCCGAGCCCTGGACATGATGGACGGACAGTATGTGGCTGGCGTAGGTGGTGACAGCGACCGTCATCGTCCAGCCACGCCGGCTGGTCTGCTGACTCGTGAATTTCCTGCCCGTCGCCCGTCATTGAATGGAGACTCGGACGGGCCCTCGTCGCAATACGAGAAGCTCACCCGGGGGGACTTTGGCTACAAGGGCAATACACCTCCCGGTACCGGCTTGCTAGGCTCAGCGGTACCTCGCGAGACGGAAGGTCTCTTGTCACAGCGTCTGCGGTCGCTGGGTATAGACAAGGCGTTTTCGCCGCCAGGATCAGCCAAAGACTTGGCTTAACGTTTATATCAAATCACACTCCTCTTTCTCCTTTCTCCTTCCTTCCTCTGGATGCATAAATCGGACGGGGCGTTCAACAAAAGTGTTTTTTTTTTTGGAGGGGGCTCGGTATTCACTTCGCACTCTCATGTCAACGAAGCACAGTTGGAAAATTATTTGCGAGAGTCCTTGCATCTGGACCATCCTGACCATCTTGGCAGAGCTTTTGAAGGTACTCGAGAATATGGACAGGGCGCATCGCACTCTGAGTGTATGTCGTCTTACCGGTCATACCATCGTTTTCATGAGCAGTCAGTCTTGGGAATGTCCTTGGGAATGTTCTGTTGGTCATAAGAGAAGTAATTAGATGCAAATGGCCGTATAGATTATTGAGTCAAACAGGACAGGAATATTGTTGTTTTTTAAAACCACGGGCCATGCATGCCGACATGTGCTGTGTGGACGTGACAAGAAATAACCTTTGTACACACACACAAGTGGCACGAGTTTGCATAAGTCAAAAAATCTCATATGAAAAGTGTAGTATGATTATAATGATGCTAGGGACTTTACAGAGATTTTGTATCTTGATGACAATGATCGCTTCTGACATTGGAAACCCCCCCAAAAAAAGAGGTTCTTTTCTATCCATGATCCCAGGTTCAATAGCATGATGCTTCCGTTATGTATGCCAACTCTACTGCTCTACTGCTCGGCCAGCTCTCTCATCAACATGACACCCAAATTCTTCAGGTCGATATCCCTGAGAGCCCTGGTCATGACCCGACGGGTCTTGCCGTCACGGCGCGTCACGACATGGAACGGGCTGTGAACAACGGTCCGGGACCAGCGGCGCTTCTTCTCCCGACGCAACTGCCTCTCGAGCGCGCGCTTCATGGCACGGAGTTCGTCGCGGGATAGCGGCCGCAGCAGGTCCTTGATGGCTCTCGTCATGCTCCTCCTGCGCGGGAGCACCCAGGTGGCGGGGAGGTGCTCGTACTCTGTCGTGAGGAAGGCGTGGTGGAGGAGCGGGAAGCGGTGCTCAATCTCCTTAAGCTTGGAGGAAATCGTGCCCGACCAAGCGGCCAGCCGGCGCAGCTTAAGCCACTGCCGTTGGAGGCTGAAGACGGTCGACTTGGAGGCGGCCAGGACGCGCGTGCTGCTCAACTCGCGTCGTTCTTGGAGCGAGCGCCCAGGCGGTGTCCATCCGCGCCAGCGGCCCATCAGCTTCTGCTCGCACCACGACATGGCGCGCTCCCATTGCCCCAGCTCGGCGAGATGGCGAACGACGAGGTTCCAGTTGGCTCGTGTCAGCCGGAAGCCCGAGGACATCATGGCCTCGACCACGTAGACTAGACTGCGGCCGTCACGGGTCTCACCGAATGTCTTGACAATAATGTTGAGCGGCTGCGCCAGGTCGTATTGGCGCGCAGGATACGCGCTGCCTGTCGAGTTGGTGCAGTTGGCAACGACGCCCTGCATCGTCTGCTTCCACATCTTGTGGACTTGGTGATGCTTGCCGTCCTGCAGAAAGCCCTGCATCAGTGCCGCTGCAATGTCTGGCGGAAAGTAGCTTCGCCCCTGGTGCTCCGGAAATGCGCTCATGGATGCTGTCACGAACTCCTCGACGGCGGGATAATCCCGCAGCTTCACAAGGAGCATGACAGCGCGGCCAATATCCTTGATCTGCCTCTTGAACGCAGCCAGGTCATGCATCCCTCGCAAATGGTCCATCAAGTCTTTGGCCATCCCTCGACATCTCGCTGCCGAAGGATCGCGACGCACTGCGGCCTCGACAAACGCGACATGCGCCTTGAACGGCACCGCCAAGCCAGCAGACCGCATCTTGTGCAGTATTGTTCCTGCCAACTCCAGCTGTCCTGCGCGCACGGCACCAGACATGACGATAGAAAAATGCTCCGGGCCGACCGGGAACGATCTATCCTCGCTCGCGCTTTTCACGAGACGATAGGCTGGCTCAGTCTGACCGACGCGGATCATGGCCTGCAGTAGAAACTCGTACGTCTGGCGATCCCATTCCAGGCCATGCCTTTTCATGGATTCAAGCAGCGAGTAGCACTTGTCCAGTTTGCCTCGCACACCGTTGAAGTAGATCAGCTGATTCCATACAACGACACTCGTTGCGTTGCGTTCTGTGAACTTGATGCAAATCTTTTCTGCATCGAGCAGCCGCTCGTTGTGGCAGTAGGCCATGACCAGGGACAGCGCCATCTCCTTCGAAACGGCAACACTGTGCGCTTGAGACAGGTCGAAGTAATGCAAGACTGTCGCCAAGTCTCCCTTCTTGGCCGCCATGGCCATGATTTGCGCGTACGTGTACGAGTCTGGACGGTCTGCGCCTTGGATCTCTTTGAAACACTGCAAGGCTCGAGCTTGGTCGTTCGTCTTTGTGTAGCATTTGAGAAGGGTGTTCCAGCTGTCGATATCAGGCTTCACCCCGTGCTGTACTGACATGGTCCTCATCTCCTCCTCCGCCCCTGCGACATCACCGATCTGAGCGTACACGTTCAGAATACTCCGGAACCCCTGCGGCACTTTCAACATGTCTGGAAACCTCTGAGTGTACCGTGCCCACAAATCTTTCACGGCGTGTACGTCTCCCGAGACGGCGTAAAACTTGAGAAACTTCTCGTAGCCCCATTTGTCAAGGTCGCCCCATGTCTGGTGCCAGTCCTTGTACACCTCGGCCAGCCCTGCTGTGTCGTAGGGATAGTAGAAGCTAAACATTTTACGCAAAAGGGGGATCGGCGTCTTGACGGTTTGAGTTCCGCGGTAATTTCGATAGATCTCTGTCAGCGGCACAAGAGATGCTCTGTTTTCGAATCCATTGTTCCACCGGCCCAGCATGCGACTCAAGTATCCCTGGTACAAAGCTGAATCTTCCCAGTCCTGGAGAATGACTGCAGCGTGCTTCGGTAAGCATGGCTGTCGTAGTGCCTGCTCTGCAAACCATCGACGAAGCGAGTGCAACCCGGCTCGTGTGTCTTGATACAATTTCATGGCCCGCACTGGCGCGGCAGCTTCAGTATCGAGGTATCGTTTGAAATCAAAATATAAGCTGGCCAGATCAGGTATGGTGCTGAGTATCTGTATGCTTGTCGTGTCGGGAATCAAGGATACCTCCGTCCATAATTTCCCGGTACCTACGTGACCACGAAGCCAAAGTTTCAGAAGCACTGGCCAGTCTTTCTTGGCGAGGGTGTCCGAGAGAAGCTTTTCGAATCCGGCATTGGATGGCCGGGATGCAAGACCTACACTCAAAACATCAAGCGCAGCTGCCTTATCGCCAGCCCTCAAGTAAAGGAGAACAGCGGCTGTCTGAAGAGTATCGTCCCATGCCTCAATCGGTATTTGATGAAGAAGCGACAAGGCTCGATCCATCGCGACCTTGCTTTGGCATTCTGCCAGATAGACGACCACGGAAGGCCGCAAACGCTTCTTCTGTTCTGCATCTATGCCGCTGTACAGATCCCAAACGTCGTGATAAAGCGGCTCCCCCCGGGATCTGTCGAGAAGCTCTACTAGAGTCTCGTAATTTGCCTTGCAAGTCGCAGACGACGGGGACGAAGACTCATCCGCGCAAAGAGCTGAGGACTGCACATCAAGCACTGCTCCACCCGCTCGAATTACTGGGTTCCTTGGATACAGTAATGTCCTCTGTGCGCCACGTGTAGCGCCTCTGCTCACTTGCTCGCTCGTCAGGTGACCATCGTCCACAGAACAAAGGAGAGATCCGGAGCCGTCTTCCTCGACAGCGACAGTGTGCGAACTGAACTTCCTTCTTCGGGTCGATATATTTGACAAAGGTCCATCTTGTGATTGTGATTGTTTTGGATATAGTCGACGAAGCAAGGAATATGCTCCGGAGGGATATAAAAAATCGAGAAGAAAGGCCGAGGCCAAGAGACCAGTATTGAGGGGACGGACGGGTCGGTCAGGGGCGTCACGATCCCCCTCTACTGCTGTGGTTGAAAGCGGCCATATGGTCGAGAGCTCGAATGCCGAGGCACCGTGTTGCCAGAAGCCTGTGTGAAGCTGTCTGTATCGTCTTGACGTTCGACGGGGCTTGGAAAGTACGCGCTGGAAGCTGCAGGATTCCAAGGTGGAAGCCGTTCTTTCCAGCATGGGGTCAGATGAAAGCAGGCGACTTCTATGCCGGCGCTCTCACAGCTTGATACCAATATCCCCACGTCCAACAGCGTCGTGGTGGCAAGTTTTATCCGTGGGCGATGATGAGGGCGGAAACACGCTAGGGGCGGATAAGGTTCGGCAAGGAGATAGCTTCAATTCGACGAGGAGCAATCGCGATAATGGAGGCGGGAGGTCTGCAAGGAAGCGAGATTCCCGTCCAGTTTCCCCAAATATCAGGCGATGAAAGTTGAAGCTAGGGATTTCCTGCCAAGAGAAGCCAGAGTAGCAATGCGCCTGCTGCTCTGTCGCGCGTTCAGAAATCCGGGCCGGCCAAGATCGTGTCAGATTCCATCGGAGCCAGCGAAAACTGGGACCATGATATGCATCTCCATCAGCGGTTTCCTGTCACTTCGAATTTCGCAAAAGAACAAGCCGTATCAGAATGAGCGCTCAGATTTCATGCTAGTTTGACTTGATTTACGTAGACTGGAACTTGATGGCAGCTTTCGTCATCAGCTTGATTTGGAAGGGAAGTTCAAATTTGAGCTTAGACGGCCCGCCCGGTAATATTGTCTTCCGCATGCCTACTGTAGCAAATCTCAGGCCCCACCTGATGCATGGCGGGCGGGTCTGCTGTCACGAGCACAAGTTTCAACCACGTACTGTAATTGTCTGGTATCAATCCCAGCCTCATTACGTTCAGAGAAATGACCTATAGCATGAGAAGGGACAAGTCTGAGTAGAATACAATTGCGTTTGTTAATTATTCACCCCAGGAGAACCGAAGAAATAAACAGATCAACACCGAAGGCATGCGTGTCGAAGCGCCGGCGCTTGTTGGGGCCGCCTTCTGGCCGAACCACCAACAGACAGTGCTGAACCTTCTTCTGTCCAACATCAATGACTTTCATGCTACATGATATCGTGAGCTTCCGTGAGCAAAACGGGACATCGACACGGCAGACACGTGTCAACAAGTCCGGTTCGTTGGTCATTGCAAGCAGTGCTGCTACGTTTTCTTCTTTGTCGAGCTTTCCATCGGCTCAAATAAAACTTCGTTCCTCAGTCTGGAAAAGGCATCAGGGTAACGGACGGGTTCATGGTCTCTTCGAAGCCGAGAGCCTCGACTTCGGCTCCTGGTCCTCTGACGGCGGCGAGAAGATCTTTCTGTCGGTGAGGCAGTGCGAGATGGGCAATGCTCGCGATCAGCGCGTCGCAAGTGATTGTTGAGCAAAATGTGGGTAGTAGAGGATCTGAGGGCGGTTGGTGAGGAATTGCGAGAAGGCAGCAAGAATGGAGAACTTGCTCTACGGGGTGATCTTCCTCGCAGTGTACTAGACTCGTCCGGTCGAGGGGTCTTGACCTTGGCGGTCCTCGAATGGCTTCTGGACCTCCTCCTGCCTCGGGACACATCAGTGTCGGCATTTACTGCGGCGTGAACAACTTCTCGGGTAGTCTCGACGGTCACGGAGAGAGATGCCATGTTGACTCGAGTCAATAATGTTGCAACAAGTAATGAGTATAGACCGAGAGAGGGGATGAATAGAATTGATAATGATGCAGAGTGAAAGAAGACCGTTAACGAAAGTGGTTGATCATATGTCTTCTCGATGGCTGCGTCGTAAGACGGGATGAGAACTGGGTCCACGAGCTCGGCAATGAGAAGTAGAGAGTTATTGGTTTGGTCGAGAGGCAATCGAGAGCGGGAAAGAAGGTGGAAATGGATGGATTTAAAGTAAGCGAAAGGCTTCTAATGAACTGACGGAGCGGAGTACGACGACAAAATAAGAAGCCGGGAGAGCTGGAGCCAATCCCAGTGCCAGGCATGCAATCACGGCTGGCACGACATTAGGGGTTTTTCCCTCGACCACTAAGCGAGACATGGAGGTCACCTGAGACCTCCCTTAGATTCTGGGACGCGATGGGACGCGATGGACGGAGCCAAAGGAGCCAAAGGAGCCAAAGGAGCTCCTCCTCAAAGCGCCACAGAAGCTAGGGCGAGTTTTGCAGGGAGAGCAGATCTGCACCAGACGGCCTGGCACTCCTCCACTCCCGGCACTCCTGGCACAATCCTGGCACAATCCTGGCACTTGTCTGTCTGGCACTTGTCTGGCGCTCGTGCAACGCCCGTTTCCCCATACTTTAGGCGCACGCTATTGCCACAAGCGCAGACCAGTCGCGCGTCGGGCAGGGACGGCATGACGCCTTCTCATTGGTCAATGTTTGGTGCTGTCTGCCGACCCCAACCTAGACTGAACTGATCCCTCCTTCCTTTCAACATCATGCCAGGGTTCAGCGTACTGCTAGCAGCAGGAGTTTCTGCCAGTGCAAGTCCGACGTTGGAACTTGGCCAAGATCCTAGCGGCCATCAGGTTCGGGTCCGTTTCAGAACAACGTTGAGGGCTCAGGTTTACGACAACTGCCTGCTCGCCAGAAACAAGGCGAAATGTCCCATTTCTAAAGCCCGGCCCACATCGTCGGCGCCTGGAAGTAGAAGGGGAGCAATCTGCGTACCGAATGTGACAACTGCAAAGGAACGTGGTACTTGGTACAGCACGTACGGGGCTACAGCATGTCATCATCATACATACTAGGTACCTAGGTCCGTATACCCGACCTAGCGCAAGGCAGCCATGGCTACATATGAACAGCAGTACCTGTACAGTACGTCACTGCATTTGCCTTCTAGAGGAACTTCCAGAGTAACTTCGTTACGGCAAGGGCAGGTCAGCTGTTTTCAAAAGATGCTCTGCGGCCTGAGTCCAAGATTCGCGCAAGAGGCCGGCGCGTTCTCGATGCACATTGTATGTATGTAGATCTGCCAACAAACGACTTGGCTGCCCACGGAGAGGGACTTGGAATGCAGATCCTAGCATCCAAGTTGGCAAGCATGTGTGCATGTACCTACAGTAGCGTACGTACATACATGTGTACATACGAACTTCAGATGAGCTTGCTAGCCCCCAAACAGTGCGTAAGGAGCAGAACAGGAGGGCATGGAGGCGTTGGATTTTTTGGAGCTTCGCATCAGGTACGTGGGTAGGCAGCCAGGCATCGCGGGCATGTGACGTTGAGAGACGTGGCTATCCATAGCACTCTAAAAGCAGATGACGGTAAAACATGACACATTTCGACGCGACCGCTTCCTGACAACCACTCAAGTGATGCGGACCTCCTTTTGTCTTGGGGGCGCTTGCCCTTGAGATGTGAAGGCCCCCAAAGCCAGACACAAATGAATGGCTCGAGCAACATACGGCCAACGCTGGTGAGCTGCACGCCAGCGGCATCAATCCATGTCTGTCCAAAGGGGTCAAATTTTGCCTCTCAGTCAGCCCGGGTCGAATTTGATTCGCCTTGCGGATTGTGCAGGTTGCCTGTGCTGCTGTTTATGAGATGCTTGGGTAGTGACACTGTCGTATTCCACGCCCCGCTACGGAGTGCATGGCTAGGAATGGCGCGGTACAGTGATGTGATGTATGCTGTCGGCTGACTAACGCACCTCTGACACGCCGGCCACAGCTGGCGGATGCTCATCGTCGTGATCGTCGTTGTCGTCGTCACTGCTTTCTGTCCTTCCTATCCCTCAAGTCATCACCAGTTTGGTCTCTTTGATATGCATGCTCCCAGACCGGAGCACAAAGAGCTGCATTTTCCAATTACAACATAGTATCCTTTATTCGGCTGATTCGCCGTTCCTCCTATGTTCTTGCTCCGTCTCCAGTATTCCGCCTCTACGGTTACCTCTGAGGCACCCAATCAAAGCCCTGCCCTCTTGACTCACTGGCCATCCACGTTGCCCTTCGGCGTCCCTCCAACATCGGTCTCGCCTAGCTGAAAGGCATCCCCACGGGCAGCTCTCGTCCAGGACCTTTCTCGCTAGGAATGGCCTCCGGTAGATATCCCATCTGAAGTCATGCCGCGCGATCGCCTAGCAACCACGGGATACGAACGCCTAGCTCAAGCCGACCTCACCGACGACTCGGACGACGATGTCGGTCAGACCCCTCTGCAAGATGCTGCTTCGGCACCGCGCTTTGCACCCATCGTTCAAGCCCCGCGACATCGGCCTGGCATGATGAGTCCGAAGCCGAGCAGTTTCCACCGACCTATCCTACATAAACGAGGAGGCAGCTCTGGCGGCGTGGACATCAAAGCCATAAATGCCAGATTGGAACGATGGGCAGACGAGATTGCATCCAAGTTCAAGCGCGGCCGGGGCAAGAGCACCTCGGGAGAGGAGGAACGACTCGAGATCCATCATTCAGTTTTCCAACCACCTGAGGGAATTCGTCCCGTCACGGCTGAAGCATTGGCCGAGGAGCAGCCAGGGACCATGACCAAGGCTGAGTTCAGGGTCATCGTGGATAGTGTCAGAGCTGCTATAAGACAGGAAGTTCATCCGAGCATGATTTCGCAAGGGAGTTCTGGCAGTTATTTTGCCAGGAACCCGGATGGTAAGATTGTGGGCGTCTTCAAACCCAAGGACGAGGAACCGTATGCAGCTGGAAACCCCAAATGGAATAAATGGATACACAGGAACTTGTTTCCCTGCTTCTTTGGACGAGCATGGTATGTTTCCGTTCTTCACCGAATCAAACGACACGACAGACAACGTAACAACCCCTGATACATCAACTAACATCCTGCCTCCCCCTCCCCCCCTCCCTTCCTCGCGGGCTTTTCTTTTTGCTTTTTTTTCCAGTCTCATTCCCAACTTGTCCTACGTCAGCGAGGCCGCAGCCTACGTACTCGATACGCAACTCCGCACCCATTTGGTCCCCTATACGGACGTCGTCTGGCTCTCTTCCAAGTCATTCCACTACCCTTTCTGGGATCGTCGCAGTTTCCACCGAAAAGGGAAGCCCCTTCCTGCCAAGCCAGGCAGCTTCCAAGTCTTTCTGAAGGGCTTTAAAGATGCCAATGTTTTTTTGCGCGAGCATCCCTGGCCTGACCAGTATTGGTCTGGATTCAGAGCCAACGACAAACACAGAAACCGCCGAAAGAGATGGACTGAGAGCTGTCGCCCCTCAACATCTGGATCGCCTGACAGCGCCAATTCTAGTGACGAGGAGGCATCCGACTCGGTTCACGAAGACGTTGCTGGGCCTCCTCGTTTCATGTGGACAGAGCAGATCAAGCAGTCATTCAGGGAGGAGCTGGAGAAGTTGGTCATTCTGGACTACATCATGAGGAACACGGACCGTGGCCTGGATAATTGGATGATCAAGGTGGACTGGGAGGCAGGCAAAGTCTCGATCGCGTCCGAACCGATGCACCTGAGAATGCACAAATCCCAAACCAGCAACGTTGGCGATGACGACGTGGAAAGCCCCCCTCGGCCGGTTGACAATGAACAAGAGGCGAGAGCTGCGACAAGAGCATCCCATCCCTACCAGAGCCAGAGACCCATGAACGCCTGGAGTAATAATTTGGCACCAGCCGGGCCTGCAATATCAATAGGAGCCATTGACAATTCCCTGTCATGGCCGTGGAAGCATCCCGACGCATGGCGAAGGTACGTGGCGTTGTGATCTATTCGCTCCTTTCCCCTCAATGCCATGGTATGCCTATTGCCTTTGTCTGACGTGCTTGCTCTTTTTCCCCGTCAGTTTCCCGTTTGGATGGCTCTTCTTGCCCGTGGATCTCATCGGGCGCCCGTTCTCGCAAAGGACGAGAGATCATTTCCTGCCTCTTCTCAGCTCCACGGCCTGGTGGGCCCAGACGCAAATGGCTCTCAAGAAGGTGTTCCAGGTTGACGAGGACTTTCAAGAGCGCATGTTTGCTAAGCAGATTGCCGTCATGAAAGGTCAGGCATGGAACGTTGTCGAGGCGCTCAAGAGCCCAGACCATGGCCCTCTGGAGCTCACCCGCCGAGCCAAAGTCTGTGTCTGGGACGACCTCGTCGACGTCCCCGTCGCGGTTCCCATGCGGGTTACGTCGTCGGATTTGCGACGAAGCTCCGACATGAGACATTCCCTGGATGAAGCTGACATTGCTGGCTCTTCCGCTTCTCTGGACGCAGCCGTCGCTGCCGCGGCCGTTACGAATGAGGGAGATGGCGGTGATGATCTGCTCGGCCTGCAGTCTGCCCCAACCGAGATGCCACGCTCATCGAGATTTGACCAAGTGGCGTCGTCAACGACTTCCCACGAGGACAGCCTGGGCCACCACACAACAACAGATCGGCCGGCCACCAACGTACTTCAGGGCCCAGGCCTGAATCCTTTTGAGAATAATACGACATCACGCTCGCTCAACGTCTACGAGCCGGCCCGCCACGGACTCCGCCAACAACGGCGATATTCCTTTGCCGCCCCTGCCGCTGCGAAGCGTATCAATGGCGCCACCCTCGGCCACATACAGCACGCTTACTACGACAGCGACGACGTCGATGGTGACTTAGGATTTGCTGCCGCCGAAGGTCAGATGGGCAATCAGCGCAAAGTCATTGTCGAGCGACTCGAGGCAGTCAAGAGTCGCAACCCCGTCTTCACATGGTGTTAGTCAGGTGGTCTAGGTTCGGGCCTGCTGCGTATATGACCATCACTCCTTCTCAACTCTGACTTCTCTGTTCCCCATTGTGACAATAGGCTTGAATCTGGGATCAGGTCATGGATATTATGTTGTAATTCTTTCTTTCTTTTTATTTTTTGCTTCATAAGACTCTGGGCAGCATATGAAATACCTGTCATCGGATGATTGTGCTCAAAATGCGAAGACGGACCGACCGACCATGCGTGGTCCGGGGTCTGGTAACTGCCAGCACCTACGTCACATACGTGCGTACCTACCTACTACCTAGTAGGTAGGTTAAGTAGGCGTTCGTAGCGTACAGCCACTATTACTTGACGTGGTCGAACGCCATTCCATCGTTTTCCTCCCGTCTCAAAAAACGTGCCCAAAGGGCTCTTGATGGACGATGTAGTGGCGTGGCGTGCTTTTCTCAATCGAGCTTTGGTGGCAAAGCTTGTTTTATAGTCGTCAATTCTTATTTCTGCCAATGCTGCTCATGCATGCCGATTAGCCTGCCTATCTGTCTGCGTACCCAATCCGCCTGCACGCCACCTGTCTGCTGCTGCCAAGTTCATGCGAAGCGCACCCTTGATCTATTCAGGGCCCAGAGGCGTGGATGCAGTACCGTAGCTGATGGCAAGCCCAGTGATTTGGGTTTGGCAGGGAAAGGGACCAACTGCCCCCGCATGCACACGTATAGATAGGATCTCCCTCTTCTCTTATTCAAGTCTTTTTGGGGCTGGTTGTCTTTCTCGAGAGGGTGAGGGTGCACGCGCCCTGGGTCCATGTCGTTGATGAACCGCCTATGGCGCGGGTTTTTGCCAGAAACATTCGATGGCTTCACAGAAAACACGAATGCATAAGCCCCACAAGTCATCCGTGCCATCCATGCGACACGGCACTACCCAACGGCATGGTTCAGAACAAGAAGGGGCTGGGCGAAATGGCCAGCATTAAAGACCCTTGTCGCCCTACAATGACAATCCCTGTACCGCGCCGCACCGTTCTCTGGTCTGCCGACTCGGCACGACGTGATAATTTCTAGAGCGGTCAAGGATCCAAGCTTTCCAAAAAATCATCGCCGGGATTGCCAACTCGTTCGTACCTGGTTCTGCGAAACGATTGGCGGCTCTTGCTGTCCTGCTGCCACCAATCTGATCACCGTCTTCTCTCTTCCAGACTTCCAGGCTGCACATCCTCTATCCGACCAAATCATAAGAGGCGCTGCCTGCCTCTTTTCAAGGACACCAGTGAAGCCATGGCCGCCGTGCCAGCCTGATGATGCGGTCTTTCGTCATGGATGCGTGCTCCTGCGCTGAACCACGCCGTGGACTCGCGAGTGGCTTTTGGTTCTGATTCCGCCCTGGGCTGAGGCGGATTTGGTAAAGCCACACCTTGCTGCGCAACTCCCTGCTGACATGCTGGTTG
This sequence comes from Hypocrella siamensis, assembly GCA_000731825.1. Taxonomy (NCBI): domain Eukaryota; kingdom Fungi; phylum Ascomycota; class Sordariomycetes; order Hypocreales; family Clavicipitaceae; genus Hypocrella; species Hypocrella siamensis. The sequence continues at coordinate 9,981 of JMQE01002000.1, read as the reverse complement.
CCTTGCGACCGCTCGTCGCAAATCAACTGAGCGCTCTCAATGATGCCCTGTCCCTCACTGCAAGAGCTTCGAGATCCCCACCGAGGCAAGGCTCAAGACGCAGGTACTGCGAGCGGCTCGCTCACTGAGCCCTAGAATATAGATTCGTAATTCTTAATCCGTGCCCTACGTCAACCCCATCCAATGAGAAATGGAGGCGCGCGTACGAAGCAAAGCGGCAAGATCGCAAACGGCTTGCTCTGCCTTGTTTCCACTTTCTGGCATACAGACCACGTTGTCCGGATACACCGTTACCTCCCTAGGCTGGATCAAGCCTAACCTGGTTCTGTTGGCAGAGCCTGGGCCGGGGGCGGACATACTGATTGACAGGCCTGAAAGTCTGTTGGACAGTACTGATCTCGGAACCATCGACAGAAGTCAGAAACAAGGGTGAAAGACCTGTGAATTGATGCTGAACAACCCCGTAGGCAACTCCATAGGGAGGCGGCACCTCCTTGCTGGTTTGTCATTGGTATTCTCCAGCCACCCGTCACATCCCGGGCGTGAGATAGGTGCAAGGCTAGTGTTGCAAATCATACTGAAATGGACGGTTCCTCTTTGCCCATGCGCGTCTTCCCAGCGCGGAAGGATTTGATCGAAGAGCGGCTAGCACCCGCCGTTGCGGTGTAACCTCCAAACTGCCGGTAATGCGGATACCCGCGCTCATCGTTCGTGGGAGGAGAGACCTCAAACTCGTATCCTTTCCGAAGCCGCCCGCGCAGTGTCTCTTCGCTCTCGGCATGTGTCAGTCAATTGGGACCCGAGATAGTCGCAGATTATTCGCATCCAAGAGATGATGAAGCATCTTTAAGCTGCGCTTTTCAGCTGCGCTGGACCGCGGACTGATTCCTCAAAGCCCGGCAGAGAGTCCTCTGCGAAACCCTCGCGTAGCTTGACGTCACAACCTTGTGGGTTTGTGGCCTCGGCTTTGAACTTTGATTTCATCCGGCTGTGAAACGCTTCTGTCACACCGTCCCAGAGCGCAGGGACCGGTTTGCTTGTTCCAAAATGCAGCTCCTTCATTGCCTGGTGAATTCGGAATGCCGAAGGCTTACCAGTTGGAGCCTCGCCCAAGACTCCACGTCCAGACGACTCACGAGTTTCCGCCCGATTGTGCCTGGGGTTCGTCGTGTTTCATAGACGAGCTCATGCCCAACTACTCCGAGACCTGGCCTAGCGGATCCATCGCGCGTCATACAAAGGGGATTCTGGCCGTGCATTTCTTCCCTCTTCTAGACCCCGATCCCTGGCTCGAGGTGGGTTCGAGTGTTGGGCAGCATGACTACTAACTGACAAAGGTGCGAGGGCCAGATGGCACAGCATGCGTCAGAGAGGGCCCAGTAGATCGAAATGTGCCCTTCGCCAATATGGCTTCATGGTATAGCTTTTTGACTAAAGTTCGACGCCCAGGATCAACTTTCATTTCGCTCAGAGTGTGTCCTTGGCCTATAGACAGCCCACAACTTGGGAAGAGGCGACTACCTGTCGGAGGGTCGGGCTAGTGGACCGATGCAATTATTTGCAAAACCACGCGGCCGTCGCTCTGCCCGATTATGCCGTAGGACGGTCCCGTCTCTCCGCACAACTTGCTTACCCTTCAAGATTTGGATTTGACCACAAATGCAGCCGCTCTCGTCGGCCTCAAGCCAGCAAATGGACAAAGAGTACGAGATGAGTGTCGCTCGACGTCTCCAGGCTGCAATGCTGACTGTTTAGGGGAAGAGACAGCACTGTTCCTTTGGATGACTCTCTGCTCGAGACTGTCGAGTACTGCGGCCGAGTCTTCCAACAGTATGCTTTGACGAACGGCCTATACTTATCTCCGATTGACGAGGTGCGTCATGCGCGTCGATGATGTTTTCAAGGCGGGATCAACATCTGCTAAGACGAGGAGCAAGGAGGAGGCGACACGCTTGGAACTGATGCATTCTGTTCTATGTCGGGTTTTCGATAACAGACTTGTCTTCCCTCCGATAGACCGACCGAAACGTATCCTCGACTGCGGTTTTGGTGCGGCCGACTGGGCTATCGATGTTGCCAGAAAATTTCCAGATGCAGAGGTATGGCTAGCCGCCGTCACGAGCCTCCAAAAACGAGAAGTGCTGATGCATGTCGCGCCTTCGAAATCGCATCATCGTCACTTGGTGTCTTTTTTGGGGGGGTTTTTTTCTTCAATAGGGACTCTGTCAATCTGTCTTTCTCTCAACTGACGCAGCGGCTCCAGGTAATCGGACTCGACATCAGCCCTCATATGATACCTGAAGATCAACCTGACAATTTGGATTTGCAAATCGATGATCTGAACGCAACGTTAGTGACAAAATACACAGTGTATCCCTTGGCCTTTTGTTTTCTTTCTTCATCAGCTTACGCTTGCGTCCCGTTAGGTTCACTTTTCCGTCCGCGTCTTTCGATATCGTGCACAGCCAGATGATTTGCGGCGGCATTTACGCCAATAGGTGGCAAAGTTATATAAAAGATATATTCCGTGTATTGCGACCGGGTGGTTGGTGTCAGATGGTAGAAGTTTACTTCAACGCTCAATCTGACAATGGAACCCTGACCAAAGGCTCGTCGGCAAAGCCACATCGTCGCTCAATCCGCAATCGGGGCTGACTTTAGTAATAAACAACAGATCACGCATTATCGAGGTGGTCGCAACATTATTTGTCTGCGTTGCATCCTGACAAGGACCCAAGAGCCGCGCTGCAGCTCTCACATTGGATGTCAAGTGCAGGCTTCACGGAAGTTGAGTCGCGACTCCTGAGGTTGCCCATGTGTCCTTGGCCAAGTGGTACGTGGAGAGTGCGGAGCAATGCTGAGATGAGTCGCTTTGCAAATCCTTTGACTGACCTCAACGCGGAACAGAAGCAAGGGAACACGACATAGGGCGAGAAAATGCGGCAAACATTCCCTTGTTGCTGCATTCATTGGCTCTTTATCCCCTCACAAAGGCAAAGGGGTAAGTTCACATCCGCAACGCCTTCTGCTGGTTGATGTGAAAATCTCTTGCTGAGGCCAGACTGCAGTATGTCCATCGAGGAATTTTATGCCCTGTGCGATCAGGCGACTATCGAAGCAAGAGATTCTTCGTACAAGGTAAGGGCAACGGCAAGGCCGAATGACCGATCGAAAACTTGCTAAAATCCGCGCGATCAAGGCCTACTTTCCACTGTAAGTATACATACTGCCGCAGGATGCGCCCTGACATTGGACTCACGGATACTCGTTCGCCCTCTTCAGCTATGTTTGCATTGGTCGAAAGCCGCAGATATGAGGCTGCCCGAGAAGCTCTGTGTGGGCGTGTGGGCGAGGACTAGACTGGACTGGTAGGCAGCGAAAAGTGAACTCCTGGGTTCAGATGCTCCGTTCCGATCATGCGATTCGAGGGATGGCCCGGACAAGCCGCCGTGATGTCATGAAGAGGCACCAGCGATGGACAGCCAGCAAGGGATGGCGACGACGCTCCGGGGCTTGAGCTCCAGGGATGGTGAGCAGAAGCAAAAGGCCGGCAAGCAGCATCCGACGGAAGGTGCGAGCCGCAAGATGCGACTGCCCATCTTGATCCGCCCAAGGCGTTGGCAGCAGGCAGCGGCCAGCAGGCAGCAGCCAGCTGACGGCTCGCGTCTTGGCGGGTGACAGATGGCCATGGGTTTGTATTTGCTCTTAAAGCCCTGGTGTCTTGAGATGATGAGGGCTTGAGAATCATCGCGAATCGTGATGAATCAAAGAGAAGACCAGCAGCAACTCTGATCTGACTACTGGCGAATGGAGGAGGGAGGGCTCGGACATGACAGGACTCTTTGACTCATCTTCGTTCTGCAGGTAGGTAGGCAGACAGACACGACGGCAGGCAAGGACAGCTACCAACAGCAGGTAGCCAAAATTACACAATGCGGGTGCACCAATGTTTTATGGTTCATTTTGTGCCTTGCGAGTCGAATGGGTGGGCACACCTGTTACCGACAGACTGGAACCCCAAAGACTGCGAGAGTTGGCTGGGCACAGTTCGGGACACAAGCCAATCTGATCTAGCCGCCCATGGCGATAGAGTTTACTCCGTCCGCACACGCGAGCGAAGGGCAGCTAGCAGAAAACTTGGCGCCCGCAGCACGACGAGCAGGGACTTGGGATGACGACGGACTGGGCGCCCTCGGGCTTTTTTGGGCTTTTTTGGGCAGAGAGAAAAAAATGATGAAGAGAAAACGAAGGAAACAGGCACGACATGTCAATCCGCGTCACATTACGAGGCTCCTGGGATACTGGGAATTCTGCTTGATCTCGCAACACTTTGCTGCCCCGGCTTCTTATTTCTGCGAAGCGCTAAGACTTTGTGGTCTTGCACGAGTAGCTACTTACCTTGTCACACAACTTTTCTTGAAGACAGTTAGAATACCTAAATCGTTAGCGTCATGGCCGGCGCGCGCCGGCAAACCAAGGCCAGGATTATTGCAGCCACAGCGGGTCAATGGGTTTGCGTATCCGGACTGTCGGGGCGATTCTTCAGTGGCTGCCGTATGCGATAATCAGATCAAGACGAGGAGCCAGGGCCGCGTCTGATCGGGCCTTTGAAGCCAGCGACGAGCTCCTGTCCAGACTCTCCGGCGCAAACCGTGTGTGTGTGTGTGTGTGTGTTGTATTTTTTCATTGGCGCCTATCCGTTTGCTTGACAACAATTCCAAAGTAGCATCGCACATTTGTCGTGTGTGGATCAGCCGAATTCTTATCACGGCGGCATTTTTACCCGACATGTTTCTGCGCACTCTGGGCAGGTACTCCGTACCCATTGTAGTGACCTCGCCCTCGCGAGCCCAGCAGTCAATGGAGCAGGAGCTCCCACGGCCTCTAGTCATTTTCTCACACCCAGGGACTTGGTGCATGCCCAGCGACTGTGGCCTTTCTTTCCCTCGTTCTTCTTTCTTCTTCTGTTCTGATATTCTGAACCGCCTTCACCGGGTCGGTCCTTGGCAACACTTTTCGTCTCCTGAAGCCACACACAGATCCGTTTGTTGCCCTGTCATCAAACACAGGGTCTCTCACCGATGGCATCAAGACGGAACCCGTTGATTCTGTCGGCCACGCGCCTCTCGCAGCAGCTCAGCTGCAACGCACCAAAGCAAACACGCCTCTCTCTGCTCCTACAGCGCCCCTGCCGCGCCTACTCCGCGGCTGTAGATGTTTCACCCCCGTTGCTGCAGAAGCTCAAAGCTGACTTGAAGAATGCCATGCGGGCCAAGGATGCTCCGCGTCTGTCTGTCCTGCGGGCCATCATGTCTGCCAGCCTCAATGCCTCCAAGACCTCCAGCCCGATCCAGACCGACGTACAGCTGGTGGCGTTGATACGCAGGATTCAAAAGAGCGCCCAAGACGCCGTGTTGGATGCCAAAAAAGCAGGGCGCGCCGATCTCGTGGACAAGGAAAACGAGCAGCTCCGCATTCTGGCCGAGTACCTTGCTGGGAGCGGCGTCGAGACCCTGGGCGACTCTGAGCTCTCCGCCCTGATACGGGAGACCATCGAGGCATCTAGGAGCGCAGGGACAGCGACCAAGTCGTTGATGGGGGACGTGATGAAGCGCCTGGCCGGTGCTCTTGAGGGCAAGGACGTGGATAGAAAGGCCGTTGCCGCCAAGATTAAGGAGCTGGCTGGTCAGTAATCGACGGGGTCAGGATGACCCGGAACATGTTGTATGGCAAGATGGGAGGGGACAGTGATTGATGGCATCAATTGTGTCTCTGTTCCTCTCACTTATTTGCTCTCACATACCCAGCTCCCCCTTGCGACTTGAGCATCACAGCTCGGATGCCAGGGTGGGCTTCAAAATCCAAGCTGAAACCGTACCGAGTTCATTTTCTTTTGTTTTTGATTCCTCCCACCACGCATGCATCCCATCATCTTGGAGCTCTCCTTTTTCCAATCACAGTCTGAATGCGACGGACATTGAATCGGCTTGAGGTCAAAGTCAGGAATCTGAAGCCCCACAAAGTTGCATGTGCTAGCGACTTCACATACATACAGTAGTGAGGTATCTCTACATGTGTATATTGGTGATTGTTCCAAAATATGACTCACTCGCCGTGTTCTGATCCACGTATTCGGTACAAATCACGCTCTTCGACACACCCAGGTAATTTCACTCACCTCCAAAGACTGATACCCAACCAGCCCCCCTAATTGGCCGCCCGCCAACATCAGAAACGCAGCATGCCCCGCTCCAACCTGACGTCCAGCTCGTCTTTCGAAGCCGAGATAGGCTACTCCCGCGCCGTCATTGTGGACGAATGGGTCATTGTATCCGGGACCACGGGGTCGGAGAAAACCTTCCCCTTGCCCCCAGCCCTCCCAAGATACTAACCCCTCGGCGGCAGATACGACTACCAGACGGGGCTCATCTCGGCCGACGTCGCGCAGCAGGCAGACCAGGCGCTGTCCAACATTGACCAGGCGCTGAGACGGGCTGGATCATGCATGGCCGACGTCGTCCGGGTTCGATACATTCTGCCCCAGCGGGACGATTTCCCCCAGACGTGGGCCGTGCTGAAGCGATGGTTCGGCGAGGTGAGGCCCGCGGCGACCATGATGGAGGCCGGGCTGATGAAGGAAGAAATGAAGATTGAGGTTGAGGTTACTGCCAAAAGGGGCTGTGGGGGCAGTGGTCAAGAGGGAAGGGCGTGAAGCTCGATTTATGGGAAAGATGACGACTTTTTGGTGTTGTCTTGTTTCTCTTTTTTTTCTTTTGAGCTTATTGCTCGTTATCTGTAACTACGTTTTGATGCTGCGGGGGGGAAAGGAAAAGAAGAAAAAGAAGAGCGGCTTTTTGTATCTGTTCCTTCCTGACTACTCGAAATCTATCAATTCTTATAGCAGCGTACATACAGGGTGGATGGTTGATCCCCGGTGAGGAGGTAGGTGGCCAATAAAGAGCTTTCGTAAAAGTATACTTGATGACGTGATTCAAATCCATGCTGTGCATGCGCGTTTCCCACCCTGCTGTTCATCATGACCATTTATCTCATTTCACAACATTAAAGTGACTGACTGGCTCTATGTCGAGCCCGCGTGAAGCAAGGGTGCCACGAGGCCGCCGGCAGCAAAGGCGCTCGCAATCGTCACGACGCTCGACGTCGACAGCAGCGAAATGCCACTGATGCCATGTCCAGACGTGCAACCTCCAGCAACCCTGGACCCCATCACCATCAGGGCGCCGCCCAGCACAGCCAATGACGGCGACACTGAATGCACCCTCACGGGTGAAGCCAGCGGCGACGGCGGCATCACGCCCAACAAGGCCCAGGCGCCCGCGACGACGCCCGTCGCGAAAAGCACATTCGTGTAGCTGTAGGAGGAGGGACACGGCGAGGATGAAGAAGGATGAGGAGGAGGAGAAGAAGAAGAAGACGAGGCACGCTTGGCGTCGTCAACCATCCGCCAGAACCAGTTCCCAGCCTCCTCAAACGACCCAGACACGCCGACCAAGCCCCTTCTCAAGACAATGGAAACCAGCTGCGCACCGCCGATGAGCAGGCCTCCACGGACCGCAGCAGACCCCGGCCTCGTCGCGGCCACGACGCCCAGGCAGGTCACGTCGAGCAGCACCACCGCCAGACCCCTGGACAGGCCCAGCTGGCGGCTGTACAAGACGCCGGCTTCGGGCTTGACCCCGGCCCTGGCCCGGCCTTTCTCGACGAGGCTGCGCGCGAACCCGGACCAGAGGATGCCGCCCATAATGCCGCCCACAAGAGCCTGCATACCGGTGTCTTGGCCGGCCGCAAGCTGCGCCAGCAAGGTCCCTGGACAGGAATCCGACATGGCCATGCCGGCGCCCAGCAGGCCCCCACCGACCATGTTGCCGTCGTATTTGGTGAAGAGGCCCAAGGGGGACGATGGTCGTGGGGACACATGGACGTAGCCGAGACGTTGGGCCACGGCGTAAACTGCACTGCCGAGAAAAAGAAAGATGAGAATAAGAACAGAAAAGTTGCGAAATGGTGGATGAAAACTCGCTTAGCGTGGGAATTTTCTGTCAAAGAAAATAATAATATCTATCAAGGAGAGGAAAAAAAGAAAAAAAAAGAAAAAAGCACTGCGGCACAACACAAAAAAAGACTCACGCGCTGGTAGCCGTCGCCGTCAAAAAAGCCTGGACCATGTGCCAGTCGTCGAATCCAAACTGCGCCGTCACGATGCCTGGCCGGTGAAAGCCAGCTGCTGCCAGGGCAGCTCCGAATGCGGCGCCCGATATGACTGTCGTGGCCATGGCATTGGGATTAATGATCTTTTCTCTCTTTTTCTCTTTCTCTCTCTCTCTCTCTCTCTCTCACTTTTTCACTTTTTCGTCTCTTTCGATATCTTCTCGCTCAAAGGACACAAGACACGCGGGAGGGAAAAAAATAGAGCCATCAAGTCTGACGAAAAAGAAGATGGAAACGGTCTTTCATTTCATATCAATTTCTTTTCTTCCCCCGAGCAAAGAAGGGGTGGGGGGAAGGGTTAGCGTTCAAACAGATATTCCGTTCCTTCATTTCTTGTCGCTTCCTTCTGTTTTGTCCCTTTCCAAGAAAAGCAAAATGTCGTAGGGTCGGCGATCTCAGCACCGCACGGCTTTCATAGCGCATGCCTCTCCTCACGTCTGAGGGCCACCTGCTCCTAGGTTCCCCCATGAAACAATAGAAAACAAGAGAGGCCCTACTACACGCGGGCAAACAACATCGGCGACCTCGCACACCACTCCCTCTTTTCTTTTGCGACCGCTTCGGCGAGCACGTCAACGGGACTAGCGTGGGCAAATGGGAAGAGGAAGGGGGGGGGAGAGAGCCGAATCGCCGGGGAATGGACGTGGCGCAGAGGGCGGGGATTTAATTTGATTCCAATTAGGTAGGTCGTTTGGATTGTTGCATCATGGATCGCTGGGTGTACTTCTTTCCTTCATTTTTTTTTCTTTTCCTTTCTTTCTTTCGTTTGTTTTTGGCAAGGCTAGGGAGGCGAGGAGAACATATTGTTCGGTCAGCAGTAGCAGCAGCAGGAGGGGCGTCGTCTCGCAGTTGGCTGGGGAATTCTTGGATGAAATGACGACTGTTTGACCTGGGATTTAATGGAGAAGGGCAAAGTAGAAGAGTACGACCATGCTGTCTCCTTCCCTTGTTTTTTTCTTTTCTTTTCTTTTCTTTTTCTTTCCATCTTTGGTAGAGTGTTGAAACAGTTCCCCGGAAATCATCATTTGCGCCCTTCCAGACTGCAACCATGTCTATCCGTCCGTCCGGGCGAGTTGGACGGGCGGCTTAGAATGGATGCCATGTAGGAAACGGAACAGTTTGGGCCCCAGATCTCGGCGAGCCAAGGGCTGGTAGTTTACGTCGCAGCAGACTAGTGGGCTGCAAGCTCGGAGCGGGACCCTCGCTACAAGCAATGCTTAATTGAGCTTACGCTAGGAAGGTTATCAGGGCATTAAAATTAATATAATAAAAAAGGAATTTTTTTTTTTCAAAAAATACTCAGATATACTCAAGATACTTAGAATTAAGGGTATTTATAATTTTTTTAAAGTATTTATAAAATACTTAACCTCTGAGACCGGCGCCCACTAGGGGCTTGGCCAACACAATCCATCAATGCACCCGCACCCCTAGCTGCCCGAATTCAACAGTTGCATCCCAGCCTTTGGTAAGAGCCCCTCACCCCCTTGACAAATACCGGAGTGCGTATGAGGACAAGATAGAATCATGGAAACACACACAATAATGCGACTCGTGACTCTCATGAATGAAATGAATTTCGATAGAAAGGGGGTCTTTGGCAAGGCTTCAAAGCATTTTTCCGTCGTTTTGTCACCAGAACCAGGCTTGGCATGCGAAAGTGCCCCAAATGCGGAGCCTCTCTGGTACATTCTGTACATGTAACCTTAAGTGTCATATGTAGGGCGTGCGATTCTTCGAACCGCCCCCCCC